>WTSP01014467.1:60359-116307 GCA_025331215.1 Actenoides lindsayi | reverse complement strand
AAAGAAAAAGAAAAAGAAAAAGAAAAAGAAAAAGAAAAAGAAAAAGAAAAAGAAAAAGAAAAAGAAAAAGAGAAAAAGAAAACCCTAAGCCAAAACCCCCAGACATGTCAGCTTTTAAAATATGGCCATTCTATTCCTGGATTGTTTTTCTAGTGCTGCACCATTAAATGGAGAAGTCTTTTCCACTTCCCTTTCCCCTCTCCCCTTCCTGCAGGAATGTGCAGATGAACCTTAAAGAGGGGGAGGTGGGGGAAAGGTGCCCTGTTGATTCTTGTGAAGATGTTGCTTTTGTTCTTTCTTTGTTACTGGATTATAGGATGAAGACAGATGTTTCTTCTCTTTACAATGCACCGTATGGCCTGTCTAAACATAAGGAAAACAGCACTTCTGCAGACAGTGCCAAGTTTCATCCAAGGCTGGAGTCATCTTTATTGTGAAGCAGTTGCATTGCGGTGGGTACTTTGATGCAACCTGCATCCAGAGGCCTACAACATCACAGTTCAGAATTCATTTGGCTTCTGTTTCCATTATAAGTGTCTAATTCCCAAGATTCCCTTAAAATTATTAAATTAACGAGTGAAAAAAAGAGGGTAGGAGACATTATCTGCCTGCCTGTCTTTCCTGCATGCAAAACAGACGCGTGCCTGTTTGTTTCAGAAAAATAGTTCGCTAGAGATCTGTTTACCAGCCAGCAGCTCACACGTAGGGAATACCTTGTGCAGGAGGTTAGGTGCTTTATCGCGGGAGTGAAAATATTAAGAGTTTTCCAAGAATGAAAGCAGGCAATAGACTTTGCTTTTTAATCCAGGTAATGTTTGTTGCTGAGATTTTGTTACAATCATTTGTAAATCGGGATCCTCTCTTTTCAAAGTTATAACACAGTGTTTGTGGCTGCCTGCCGTAGGAAAGAGCTCTCCTTGGGCAGACAGGGGTGCCAGGCTGGGCACTGGTTTTGGGAGTAGGAGTGCTGAGGACGTGTGGATATTGGCAGATGGGAAGCATTGAGTATTGCTTGGCCGGTCATCAGTGCACTGCTAGGAAAAATCCAAGTCCAAATTACTACGCTCGTTTAAACAGTTACGCAGAAGTTAAACCTTGAAAGCATTCGCACTACGAGTCAATTATGTTTCTCATTTAGCAGTTGTGTTTCTCCACAGGATGTTCCTGAAAGTTTGCAGGGAAATAGCTTTGGCTTTTATTTAGAGCTAATTTTGGCTACCAAAAATAACTGTTATACTTTTTGTCTTGCTTTGGAGTAAGTCTGGAAAATCGACTCCTGAGCACCAGATGGGTTAATGCAATAACATTTCTCAGCGGAACAGCTGATTGTGGCCAGGTGCTACTCTGACTCCTGCTGGCTGCCAGTGACCCCAGTGACCCCCTCCCCACCTTTCAGCAGTTTTGGATGGCAGTCATCTGGCCCCAGAGGCCAAGCCCTAGAAGATAATTCACTACCCGAGGCATTGTCTCCTTGGCAATCTCCATCTGCATAGGTGGCTCTGTGTAGCTCTCCTTTCTGTCACATGGCCAGGTACCTGGGGGCACAGTGGGGGACCTGCTTGGCTGCTTTGCTGTTTGTTTTTTTTCTTTTCCTTTGGTTTTCTGGAGCTTCCTGAATAAACCGAGGTGTGTTTTCTTTACAGGGAACTGTCTGTATGTCCCGGCTGTCCCTCTGTTGCTCACGCTGGGATAATCTGTGCTGAAACGGGATCTTTGTTTCCGGCACCCCTGCCTCTCTCCCTGTACGCAGGCTGAAGTCATAGCCCTCTCTGGGCGTCCTTAACGCTGCTTACTCTAGAAGCAATTGTGTTTTTGTAGACAGCTGTTTATAATTTCAGGTCTGTGAGGGAATGAGTGACAAATTTAAAGAAACAAAGCTACTTGGGAGACTTTACCCTATTTGCTGGAAATAAGTAAGGAAAGTTTGGGGAACATTAAACAGCTGGAAGGCAGGGAAGCATCGCAAGAAGGGGAGAGTCACAAAATGAACCTTATAAGGGAATAGCTGCTTGGCCTTACCAAATTTAGAGGGCTAGACCTAGAAAGGCATACTAGATGATTGCATTTTTGCACCAGGTTGAGTTAGAAAGCAGGATGAAGCAGTTTTGCAGCCCTTCTGATAAGCTATGAGGTGCATGAACCGTGTGCTATTTGGGGTGTTTTTAAGGGACGGAAGAAAGAAGTTCCCCCCTATTGTCATTCACCAGCAGTATGGCAGCAGTCACCTCTCCTCCCCATTCTCCAGGCTCACCTTCTGTCAAACACCTTTCCTCTCTGCTTCTGAGGTTCAGCTCCCCTTATTTTCGCCACAGGTTACATGCCATCCAACTCAGTCCTTTTGGGGAGGTGACGGGTGGCACAGGACGTTGGGGTTGTGTGCTTAATAGTTTTTGTCTTCTCTCTTGGCTTCCTCTTGAGTGTTCCTCTGGGCTTCCCAGTGTTGCTGCCTTGGTGTGGGACCTTCACGAGCTGCAGTCCCTCAGGGGTGTCCCTGCCCTGGTGTGTGTTACCTTCTTGAAGCGTGCTAGCCGTGCCCCCAACATCGTCTCCCTCCACATTCTAATGCTCCCTTCATGTATCTCCTCGCATGTCCTCTCCATTGTTTTCCTGCTTCTTTCTCCAAACACATCTCCTCACTTAACTCCTCTCCTAATGGTTGCCCTTCACACTTAAATATGTGCAACTGGAGGTGCCACGTGCACCTCTGCTTGGAGTTCTGGCTCATTGTGGCTGCTCCCACCTGTTTCAAAGCCACAGGAGACAGCTCCAACTGGCCCAGGGCAGTTCATGGCCTCTTCCCACACAGATCACCCCCACAGCCTCTGCCACTGAAACCCTGACCAGCACACCTCCTTTAACCAAACCCTGCCAGTTTTGCCCAGTTTACCTCCTTTTTGTCTCTGCACAACAACCTGTCCACCTCCTGCTGTGCGCTGCTGGCTTCTGTCTCTAGGGTATTCCAGGATTTACTTGCAAGCAACACTACTTTTAAAGTATTGGTGGTTATCTTGTATGAGCTACGTACTGGAAAAAAAATGTGGGGTTTTTTCCCTATTAAACTCTTGTTCCTGGAATCACCTGATTAAACTTCCACTATATTTTTAATGTAAACTCATAACCCTTGAGCTTAAAGAGAGGATCCTGAAAATGTAAACTGTAGAAGGCAAATAAAAAAAAAAATATATTATGGGAATTATTTTTGTCTCTTAGCTTTTGGAGCCAACTCATAATGTGTAAGCCCTAAGGGTTTGCAATACCATGGAAGGAGCTGCTTCTCTGTTGTGTCCATATCTGCAAAACTATAATAACCTCTGTAACTCTTTTGTGTTACATCCCTACCAAATATGTTAGTTTACTTTTCAGCACATTTTTGTCTGCTTAGGTCAGAGCCTACAGTGCTCTACAAACTACTAGTTGAATAGATACATACACAGTGGTAAGAATGGACTGGCTGCAAAGCGTGGTCTGCAGGAATGAAGGGAAATCTGGATTTAAAAAAGGAATTGCCGCTGATATTGCCCTTTGCAGAGAGTATCATGGGAAATGAAACCACTCAGAATCTCTGAAAGTATAAGTTGTTAATTTTGAGTCTCTTCTTCAAGATGTTTTCCTTAAGAAATACCCAGCTCTGTGTTTTCCCTTCTAACACTACTTTCCATTGGCAAAGTCAGAAATTTCTTAGCCTGCTTCTCAAGCATAACTCAGCTGTGCCTCCTTCAGGGAGAGATCTCTCATTTCAGCCCCATAGCTTGGTAACTTCAAGACAAACAAACCTGTCATTTAATGCTAAAAGCTGTTTACATCTGAAACCGTCCATCAAGACGCTAACAGCCACAGCTACACTTTAGACTTCTTTCAGACCCACTGAAATGGGTCTTTTAAGTCCATGTTTTGCCCTCAAGATTTTTGTCACCTGTTGATGTCTTGACCATTCAAACAGGATAGACCTAAAGTTTACGTGCTGTAGCAGCATAGCTCACTCTAGCAGCATACAAGGCAGGAGGCATGCACCAGGCTGCTTACTACTGCTCCTTTTCACTGCACAGAAAAGCACCATAGCTCAGTTTGGGGCCTTGCAGGAGAACAGCAGCACAAGGGTAGGTCTTCATGAATGAACAAGATGCCAGATTTTCCCTGCTCTTCCTTCAGGGGCTTGTTATGACTGTGACTGTGGAAGCAGGTTCTGGACAAGAAAGGTTTGCTTTCCTTTGTTCACTACTTAAAGCCAGCTCAAAGGGATATTTACCTGTAATAGCCATAAGGGTGTGGCAGCCTCACTTGGTGTTTCTTGTAGGTTCCTTGGCCTCAGCCTCCATACGCCTTGGAATGGCAATGCAACCCTTTCCTACAGATGTAGGGTGAGGTTTGGAAAGGTCGATATGAGGGCATGAAGAAGGGTGATCGTATCAGAACTCAGCCAAGCCACTGCAAGATCACCTTGAACCAGTTTCAGTGCGTTCACCCTGTGAGACACATCCCTGTAGTTCATTTGGATGTGCAGAGAGGGAAGTCAAGCTGGAAGCTCAAGCCTGGATCTCTGTGCTGTGTGCAAGTAAGAAAGGTGCACTGTTGAAGGATGGAGAAACCTCCTTGAAAGGTGATGTATGAAAATGTAGGTGTCCAAGGCTAAATTTGCTACTCCTGTTCAAGGCTAAATGCATTTTAAGGTGTTCTTAAAATTGAGACATTTGACTTGACAAGGTTTAATAAATTTGTTTGTCCTTAGTCTGCCATGAGCTGACTTGAAATCAGTACAGTCCTGAGGAATAAACATAAAGACTTAAAAAAAATAAATCTCAATAGATTATGTCTTTTCTTAGTCTTTAGTTAGTCAGGAATTACTTCCTGTGTGCAGTAGGTGTGGGCTGTTACAGAACTACACAGCAGCAAAAAAACCTTTCCAAATATGAAGACTGAAGGGGGGCCATATTGTCCTGAGCATGACACACCCTGACAAACACATTATTAGTTCCAGCTTCTTGAGTCAATTAAATATGGAAAATAATTTGGGCGCTCATATGAAAAAGAAAAAAAATATGCAAGGGCTTGTTTTGGAAACTTTGGGAAGTTGAAGTCAGACTTTCAACTTCTGAAGCCCTGATTCATAACCATGTGTGTGGGATTGCTGATGTGGTCAAAGATTTGACCTTTAAAGCATGAAAGGCAAGTTGCCTCCAGGGGGATTCTGTGATGAGGCATGTCTTGCTTGTGCAGCGTATTGGAAGCGCAGAAGCTCTACGTTCTCAATGTATGTGTGTGGGGGGGAAGAGGTGTCCCCTTCTTGTTAATTGTTTTTTAATGCCTTGATAGCTATCAAAGCACTGGTTTCTACCTCACTCTTTCCTCACCACCTGTCTTCCATGTAGACCTTGCAGCAATATGCTGTTATTTTCTCCCTGGTCTGAAATTCGGCTCCAGATGTCACCTGGCTCTTCCACGCTCTTGCTGATGTCCAGGCTGTTCCCAAGCAGTAGTCATCAGAGAAGTACTTTATTTCCAGGGGCGGTTAAGTGACTAACCTAAGATCAAACAGTGGGACAGCAGCGGAGGCAGGAACTGAAATCAGGTCTTCTGACTCAAGTTTCTCTTGGCTGCCATCTCTGCGTTACACAGCAGAACTCATTTGTGCTGTGAGTTTCAGCAGTTGCGGAGACAAAACTTCATTTTCTTTCCCTGAGATAACCATATCTGTGTCATCTTGTTCTCTGCCTACCAGGAAGCAGCTTCTTAGCATTTGCCTTTAAAAAGGGAAGACGAGGAGGAGATGTTTCTAAGTGGCTGCACTCTTTTGATCGATCAGAGAGGTGAGCCAGAGTGTGTTCCAGTGACCTCCTGCTATATAAAAGCTTGGCCTGCCTGACAGGACTTCTGGCTGCTGAGTAGCTGTGAGTCACAGCAGCCTTTACCGCTTGGATTCGATGCGGATTTTTACATCAGACGCTGCGGAAACGAGGTGGCCTCTCAAATATTTGCATTGCTTGGCAAGCTAGGGTAAAACGGGGGTGTATTCAGGAAGTTCTGGCAAGGGCAAGCACAGCTGGTGTTAAGGTCTTTGCAGGGCTCCTTTGTGTGTGTGTGTGTGTGTGTGTGTGTTTGTAGGAAAATAGTGAGGCCCCTTGATTTTTTTCCAGCCAGGGTTCCTGGGAAAGGATGAGTCATCTGGAGATTTCCTGTGACTTTTGGAGCAAAGCAAAAAAAAAAACACGTTGCCTTTTGGGGGGAATCTTCTTGGATCTTCCACCATCCCAGTTTTTCCCCAACTGTGCAGAAAGCCTCACCTCTGGACCTAGCACTGCTTTATCACTGCTCAGCGACCAGTGAGCAGCATGAGCTGCACCGTGCCGATCCTGTTGCCTGCCCTCGTTTGCCTGGAAAGCCCAGGGTCCGAACCGTACAATTCCCAGTGTCTTCTTCTGTGTCTGCTTCAGGAGCTAAACTCCGTGTGGTGGTACCAGTGGTCAAGGTGTGCCTGGCTGGGGATGCTGGAAGCATTTCCCTTTCGTGTCTGAGAGCATCAGCTTGTGTTGAGGGAGGGACTACACGGCCGCGGAGCGTTTTGCACAGCACCTAGCATGGCTGGGCTCAGGTTCACGACTGAGTCAGCTGGGTGCTGCTGCACTGCGAAGGAGCAGATAGGAACAACAGAAGAGATGTGGAGGTTTCCTGTTGGCTGAGGAAGAAACAAGTGAGGCACCTCAGCTCCAAGGTGACTACTATTTATTGCTTGACTTGCAACACTGCCTGCAGACTGCCAGGGCTGCCGCACGAGGCACAGGCACGCAGCAAAGGCAGAGCCGTTCCCCACCCTGGAAAAGGGCGTTCTCCAAAAGAGCTGAGTTGTTTGAGATCTTTGAGAGCAGGGATACCGTGATGATACTGGGGCCAGAGGGGAAAGTGGGGGGTGCTGCTGCAACCAAGAGCCGTGCATAGGCAGTTTAGACATCAGGTGTATGTCTTAAGGACCTGCCTCCATTATTTCTGGATGCTCGTCACCACTATTTGGCCACCACTTTCTCTAACTAGTCTTTCTTGATGGGTGCTTAGCCTTTTTATGTTCTGAGTGCTTTACAAATATTATGTAATTAGGAAAATAACTCTATTTACACAGGCAATTGCACAACCACATGTTCGAAATTCAGCCCTTGGAAATGCAGCTTCAACTGAAATTTCCTTATCTGCTCTGAACTCTCTCAGCTGCTCTTCCCAAAATGATTTTCAATCCCCTCAACCCCATAACTGAATGTGCTGATGGTAATAAAATGGATATAGGCTGGGCAGATAAACTGCTTGCCTCCACAGTGTAAAATAAATGGGAAGAAAGGGCTGTTAGGGAGTACATGTTTTGGATTGCAGTGTTGGTCTGTTTGCTAAACACGCTGGCTTTTAGTGGAAGAAAATCAGTGCAAAGCAAACACCCGCGTCCCCTGGTGCTTCATCTCCAGTTGCTAACGATAGAACTGAGGGCTTAGAAACAAACCTGCAGTTGCTTCACTTTCTCACAAGCCTCAGAGTTGTTCCCTGGCTGGTGCCAGGGAAGGATTTATCCCTATGACTGCCCGTACGTAGTGCGAGCCATTGGCACACAGCTCAAGCCTTATCTCCCTACCCAAATCCAGGGTATTTTTGTTTCTTTTGGTTTGTTTTGTTGTTTTTGGTTTTGTTTTGTTGTTTTTTTTCTTCTCTCTCTCAAAGGTTAAATGGTTCCCACAGGGTGCAAGAAAGGGTTATTGAAAGCAGCAGGTCCACTTTTGAATATTGCACTTCTGGTAAATCTCTGATCCAGCATCTAGTGGTTAACCACTGATACAGGAAATGACATTTAACGTTTTATCACTCAGCCAGAAATGGAAGAACAAGGCAAGTCTGTATGTGGTGAAGATGGATCATTGCCTGCCACCTTCCCCTTAAAGGCATATCAGACCATTTGAAAGGATATGTTTTTCGAGCCAGGACTTCTTCCTCTCGTTGTGTACCTTTCTGCTTAAGGCAGACTAAAAAAGCTGGAAAACAAATCCCCTTCTGCCCCCTTCCCGAGGTTCTGCCTGTTAAAATAGAGGTGATGGCTTTATAAACAACTGAAATCCTCTTTCCTGCTCTTTTGTGTCTTTTGGAAGTGTATCCCAGGCCCTGGAGGAAGCTGAGGGGGATGCGGGGCGGGGGGAGGAATTGGTCATGGAAAATTCAGATTTCAGTAGGTGGCACTCTCTGCTCTGACTCAGGGCTCAGCCTGTCCCTGGCATGGTGTGCGATGTTTAGTTGAGGCGGTCGTCAGCGAATGTGCTACAGCAGCACAGGAAGAAAAAAAAAAAATTAATAAAAAATTTAGAAAAAAAAAATCATCAAAATACCGGGCCGGAACTTCAGCAAGTGTAAATTGCTGTGGTTTATTGATTTCGGTGTAGCTGCCTTGGTTTACAGCAAGGAGCACCTGCCCGTTGTCAGAGCAGGATAACCACAGCGGCTGGGCTTTCTGGCTGAGCTGCAGAAACTTTGTCTGATGACAGAGTGCATGTGCAGGAAGCAAGCAAGCAGAGCTCCAAAATTAATTTGTATGTCACCGTCGACCTAAATCTCAAAAGGCTGCCAAATCTGCCTATATGAATTCTAATGGTTTCACCATACGTATTGCCGGGAGGGAGGGGGTGGGGGAGAAGCACTGAGGCACTTTCCTCCTGCAAATAGGATACGTGGGCAAATGGTTTAGCTTTTTAGCTCTTCCGGAGGCCGTTTTCACCTAATGACACAGGGTGAGATGTTTTCCAAGGAAAGAGCTTCACAGATTGCCAAAAACTTTCCTGGAAGTGAGCACTGAAATACATTAGAAAGCAACATATTAAAGGTAGGCCAGCCCTCCTGATCTGTGGGGCCATGAAACACCATCTTTATGTGTCCAAAGGACACAAGAAGCAAATGCTTCGGCGAGCTGGTGGGTGGTGGTGGCAGCAAAGAGCTCCATGAGGAGTTCAAAGGCTACCAATGAAGGTAGCTCTCCAGAACTCCTGCTGCTCTCTGGCTTGGCTGGAAGTGAAGCTGGATGGTGGGGTGGCTGCTGGAAAGCTGGATTGCTCAGCCCCGCAGCGAGGATCTTGTCTCCCAGGAGCCAAAGCCTCCTAGCACAGCCCTCCTGTCATTTAAGCACTGGCTCACTCAAACTGCTTGAGAGCCATCCTTGCAATGTCACACGGGTAGATTATAGAGAGGCAATCAAAATGTCTGTGGCCTAGAGCTGAGCTCAGATTTGTGTTCAGGTGGCGGTCTGGCATGTCAGTGGTCATCAGAAAGAGGAAAGCAGAGCTCCATCTCTCAGCACCCTCGCTGTTCAGTTGGTGTGTCAGTTCTTCAGCCTGCTGCTAGTTTTCCTTTTAGGTTGTGGAAACTTGCTCAGATGCAGAAAGCAAAGTGAGAAAGCTGGTCCGAGCAGCTTCTGCTTGTAATGTGCAGGTGAGGTCCATGCAGAAACACGTGTGCCAGTCACAAAGAGCAAAGATGCACATGCGTTCATGGAACCAGATTCTCAAACCTTAATGCTGCGTGGGTTTCATACTGTTGCAGTATATTTTTATACATCCCAAATCCCACCCTGCTAAGGCATCCTGGTCTGTGTAGAGAAATCTCTCCAGCCTTGCAAAGGAGTTGGATGCTGGTCCTGCCAGAAAGTCTGCAGAGACTTGAGCTGGTCTTTGGCCTTTCTGAGTGTCTGCCGGCAAACAGCGACTGGCAGGATCAGAGCCTTGAGCTACACCTTGGGAAGTGCTACTATTTATCTCTGCACTTGATTGCATCCAATTACTTGCTAAGAACACGTTCTTCGTGCAAAGAAACGTGGAGCTGGATCCATCTCTCATTGTGACTTTGCCAGCTGCCGTCCCCAAAGCTATTTTTAATCAGACAGGAGTCCCCGTCCCTGCCAAAAAAACCTCGTAACAATTAATAACAATAAAATGAAGGTAGCCTGGATAAATTAATTGTGCTGGCTCTATAAATCAGCAGCAAAGGCTGCTAGGGAAGATCCGCACCGCATTGTTAATGCGCTGCCTTCCGTTTCGCTACAGCCGCCGTCTCCCGGCTCACGCTCGGTCGGTCCCTCCGCGTTGTTGGGCTGCCCGTCACAGGTAGGCTGGCAGATGGGCACGAGCACCTCCGCACAGCGTGCGGCTTTGAGCCGTCTCGTCGTGGATGTGAGGTGGGTATGAATGATCCCCCTTACAGCACATCATGTTGCTCTGCTAAGTTGGTTAATTCCGGGAGCCGCGAGATGACAGAGAGCTGCACCCACGGTAGCCTGGGCGGCTGGGTTAATTCTCGGCGCTGTCACGGTGCAGCCTCTGGTGTGATTGTTTGCCCGCGGGCATGTGAGTCCCTGTGCTGCCATCCTGTCAGAAGTTAAGCCGTGTCGGGCTGGAGCAGAGCGTGGACAGGAGGCCTCCGAGGACAGGCAGTGATCCCATTAGGCAGGAGGTGGTACTGCCCGTTCTGCCAACGCTGCCACGATGCCGTGCCGGGGAGATGCTGAGCTGCCGAAGGTTTCCCTGCCTGGGTGCGAGCTGGCGTTGCTTTGTGTGGTAACAAAACATTTCCTGGCAGTTTCATTGAATTCATTGAAAATGAAAAGAATTCACAATCTATGAATTCTATGAATAAAGCACAGGGGTGCGAGTCCAAAGGTACTCTGAAGAGAGTTGTGGTGAATGGACCTGAATCCAGTTGGTGACTGGTAACCAGTGTCGGGGCCAGTCTTGTTTAATATCTTTATTCATGATCCGGATGAGGGGATTGAGTGTATCCTTAGTAAGTTTGCAGATGACACCAAATTAAGTGGGAGTGTCAATCTGGTTGAGGGTAGGAGGCTCTGCAGAGGGATCTGGACAGGCTGGATCGAGGGGCTGAGGTCAATGGGATGAGGTTTAACAAGGCCAGGTGTTGGGTCCTGCACTTCGGTCACAACAACTCCAGGCAACGCTCCAGGCTTGGAGAGGAGTGGCTGGAAAGCTGCTGGGCAGAAAAGGACCTGGGGGCTGGTGGACACCCAGCTGAACATGAGCCACAAGTGTGTTCAGGTGACCAAGAAGGCCAATGGCATCCTGGCTTGTATCAGGAATGGTGTGTCCAGCAGGAATAGAGAAGTGATCGTGCCCCTGTACTCAGCACTGGTGAGACCACAGCTTCAGTATTGTGTCCAGTTTGGGGCACTGCAGTGTAAGAAAGACATTGAGGTGCTGCAGTGGGTCCAGAGAAGGGCAGCGAAGCTGGTAAAGGGTCTGGAAAAAAAGTCTTATGAGGAGAGGCTGAGGGACCTGACGTTGTTTAGTCTGAAGAAGAGGAGGCTGTGGGGAGACCTTACTGCTCTCCAAAACTACCTGAAGGGAGGTTGTAGTGAGGTGGGTGTTGGTCTCTTCTCCCAGGTTAATTAGTGATAAGACAAGAGGAAATGGGCTTAAGTTGCGCCAGGGGAGGTTTAGGTTGGATATTAGGAAAAAAGTTTTTTCTTGAGAGAGTGGTGAGGCCTTGGAACAGGCTGCCTAGGGAGGGGGTGAAATCCCCATCCCTGGAGGTGTTCAAAACATGTCTAGATGTGGCACTTCAGGATGTGGTTTAGTGTTCCTGATAACATTTGGTAGATGGTTGGACTTGATGATCTTGAAGGTCATTTCCAACCTTTTTGATTCCATGATTCTGCTGTCCTCCTGGCTGAGTCCCAGGCTGGGTGTCAATACTTGGGTTTCTTCTGTATAGACTTCTTCCTGAGAGATGATACGTTTCTCCTTAACTCTGGCTCCAAACTGTTCGATAACATTGCTCTTCATCTGGTATGCCCTACTCCAGAGCTGGTGGCCTCCACTGCTGGGGAGCTCCACAGTTTTAAGGGTTCCGGAAGGAAAGATAAAGAAGAAATGGAAAAAGAAGAGGAAAAGATAGGAACAAAGTAAATGAGCAAACAACCCCACCATCTCTGGCACAAACCCAGGCCCCTGGAAGCTTGTGACTGCTTTACAGCCAGCAAAGATTGCTTTCTCAGTCCCTGTGGGTTGTCACGCTCATCTCCTGGGGAGAAGAGCACTGAAGCTGCTCTGTCAATGCCTCAGCCAGGAAGGGCACTGCAGAGGTGACCTGGAAGAAAAAAGTGTGAAAGCAGGGACAGAAGAAGGGCAGCAGCCTGAGGAAAGCCCTGGTGGCCCCTGGGGAAAGGGAAGGAGGGAGGTAGAAAGCTGGCTCCTAGTTGGCTTGCCTGTAAATCTCACTAGGATCCTTGTCCTCAGTGTGACTGTGAAATCGAACTGAAAGTGGTGTCATTTCTGAACTTGCTTGTTGTCAGTGTCCACCTTGCTGCAAAAAGCTGTTCTTCTGGCTGTGGGGAAGCACAAGGTGAGAATCTCATGCAAGTCCAGCCTCCCAAAGCACAACATGAGAGCCTCACCCAAAACCAGCCTCCTCCAGGCTCTGGGACTTGCGCTGCTAACAGCAAATACAGTGAGTACAGAGGTCTTACTCAGATGCTTTCTTTCTACACATGGACCTCTCTTCCCATACATACACAAAAAACCCCAAAACAACCCGATAAAGCCACTTCTTCAATAAAGTCAATAAAGCTTCCTTCTGGAGAACACTTGCCAAGGTGATGTTCACAGGACCATGGCAGGTGATGAAGGCGAGGTGGATAGCAAACTATGAGTGATGGTGCTCATCACATAGGCCACTGCAAGGCAGAGCAGCAGAAATCCCTCTGTGCCCACTAGCTGGGGAAGCAGCTACCTCTGGAACTGAGTACTCAGAAACTTTGTTCTCCTACCCAGAGTTTCTTACTGTCATCGACAAGTGCAGATCTATTTCAGGCAGTGGTTTTAAGTTAAAAGGGCGAGTATCCAGACATTTTCCTCTGGAAGTGTATTGCTGTGAACACTAAAATCGAGCTACATCTCCTGGACTGCTCTGAAGCTACCCATGGATCTCCTCCAGTCTCAGCTAGACAGTAGCCACCGAGATAGGGTATGTCTATGCTGCTGGAGTGGTTTCTGAAGAGAACACACTGCCAATCTGCAGGCCAGGGGCCACATAGATCCCCCTGCCACCCAGGTATTTCATTAGCATCTCAGCACTGCATTGCCACTTCCACACTGCTCTCAGGGACCAAATGTAAAGCTAGTTTGAGTATATGTGTAGAGCTAACAAATTGCACCATGGTCACGCTAAGTGTGTGCTTTACTCTGTGCGTAATCTCATCTTAAATGTACTACTCATTTGCATGAAGTGTAACTAATGATTTTCAGGCTGGAGACCTAGTGTTGTAATTATTCTGAGGCATGGTCTCTACAGTTAAGGTGCTGAGCACCAAATCATGCCAGCCTGGCTGAGTCCTCTGCTTATACGTGAGAAAATGTGCTTTTATTGGTAAGCTGGTGTTCCAGAAAGGCAGAAATGGATCCATAATCTGCTTCACCCAGTGCTTTGGTAGTTGGTGTCATCTGTTGGAAGAGGTGCTCAGAAGACCTCAAAATACTAATCCCAAAAGGAATGTGACATGACTGAGGTTGCCTATCTGTTTTAAGAGATAAAACCCACATTTTCTGGGGAGAGTGCTGGAAGGTAAGCTGGTCTAATATCTCCTTGAGTGCTTTGCACAACTGGCACGGCGGCGAGCTCTGCACAGACATGCACAGAGGCTGCTGCAGTTCGTGTGCAGGCTCCGTGCAGCTGCATGGGTCACCTCTCCTTTATGGAGGCTCTGCTGCTGCCTTCAGGTGTGAAATTCCCACCATCCCCATTCAGATTAGCCCCAGATGGTCATCTTGGCCGTGAGGTCAAGACCAGCCTGCAACACCAGGGCTGAACTGTGGTAATATGGTGGTCTGGCAGCAGGCTGGTGTGGAGCGTGCATGTAATCTACAGGGTTCGATGTTAAATTCAGGCTGATTCAATATGTCCTGCAGGGAACAACCAGTTTTTATTCGTGATCTTTGTGTTGTAAACTTATGGAAATGACCTCTATCAGCATGAGTGTCCTTAAGCTGTTCTAAGGGCAGCCTTAGTGGGGATGGTGCTGGCTTCCCCATGGGAAACAAGAGTGAGCAAGCACTTCAGTGAAATCCATGGGTGATGACTGCCGGGACTTACTGTTGGGATGCATTCTTGAACAGCTTGTGAGCCCTGCAGTGGTGGTTTGAGTTTTAGAAAACAAGCAGAGCCGTAGAGGAGGAATAGATCTTGTGTGTTCTGCAAATGCAGTTATTCATTGCAAGTATCTAGGTGTTCTGAAGGTTTGTATCTATATACTTTAAATATGTTTTACAAGAAGTGAAAGGCGTTTCAGTGCTGCACTGGGAAAGGCTGTGAACACCCTTATAGACAGGGAAGTGATATGAAGCAATTCAAGAGAGATTAAAGAATGGCTGGGAAACAACAACACAAGTTCTAACTTGGAAAAATGCAAACTGGAGAAAAACACCTCGAAACTCAAATATGCAGCAGGAATAAATCGTGTTGAGGAGATCTAGGAATGATAGCAGCTAGCTGATTGCAGTGGTATTTCTCAAGCTGCAGGAGTGGGCAATGTGTGGGAAGGCACCCTCTTACATGTGGGAAGGAAGAGCATGTGGAATATTGCCCTGAGTCCTGTGTTCTGCACTTCTAGGCAGACAGAGGCATTCTGGAGGGGATTCAAGAACAGCAACCCCCCCCAAAAAAGGGGGGTGGGGGGGGATTGTCTGTGAATATGCTATCCTATAATTTTTCATCAGAAGATGAAAAAGACATAATGTGGTAGCTGTCGCCAGTGTTAAAAACTAGAAGAAATACTAAGCAGATCACTTAAGGCTGTTTGTGGGGGGGGAAAATCAGGAGTAATGGGAGTGCACTGAGGAAAAGGAACATTTAACTGAATATCAAGAATCTCCTTGATGGAGGGATGTGCAATGCTTTGCAAGGAAGTGGTGGAAACTTCATCCCTTGGGGACATCTAGCACTTGACCACACAAAGCACTAGGAAGTTTATTAGAGGAAATGACTGCACTGGATGGGAGGGGAGTATGATACAAAACATCACTTTCAATTTATCTGAAGGTATGATATGAATGGAAAAATATGTACCAGGATGTTTGTGATTTCCACATTCAATGGTCTTAAGCTGCCTTCCATTTATAGTGATGATAGACTATTGTATTCCCAGGTTGCTCTTTTTTCCCCACTCTGCCAACATTACCTTTCCTAATTCAAGCTGTGAAGAAGTAACCTTAGAACACAGGAGAATGGGAAGGGTTGGGTTTTTTTCTCAGAATAAGTAACAGTTTGGATGGAAATTCTTGCCTTCTGTCTGGATAATGCCAAAACATTGAGGAGGTTGTCACACTGGATTTATGGATGTCGTCTCAGTGGGATGCTCCTCCTTTATTGCGCTGGGGAGATGCTCGGCGCTCTCCGTGGAAGCATATGGCTTTCGTAAGTTCCCATGCGAGCCTCTTGCGTTTGCCATCAAAATCGGCCGCTGGAATGCGAATTGCCATGGTTGTTTAACTGGAATGTTTCAAATGCCCTGGTATCCATACAAAAAGACAAACGCAAAGCTAGACACACGCCAGAAGAAGTTTACAGCCGCGGTGGTTGGAAAAGCACGCGTCTCCCACCCGGTCAAGTTCCTCCCTGTCCTGCCCGGTCACTCACGTCCCTCCTTCCTGCGGGCTCCGAAGGCTTTTGTTGCTTTTTGTTGCCCAGATACTCAGAGATCAGGTGGTCAAGCTGTAGCTTCAGACCAACGGGAGCTAACCAAGGAGAGGGGGGAAAACCAGCTACAAAGGTGTGCAGGGCTGCGCTGCAAAGCCAGCCTTGCTCCTGGAGGGCTGTCCCGTGGCCGCAGCGCTGGTTTAACCCGTGTTCGTTAGCCTTGGCAGGCTCTCTTGACAGCATGCCCTCTCCATGAGCTAAAGCTGCGCTTGGAAGATAAGGGCTTTTTGTCTACTGGTTATAAACAGCAAGGCTGGAGTGGAAATTCCCAGGGCTGGAAGTCAGAGAGCAGCGCTGCGCTACCCGGAGCAAGCCTGGCGCGGGGTGAGGGCTCCTTTTTCCAGCACCTTCAAAGCAGCTTCTCCTCCCATCTCTCACGGGGGTCTTGGTGCTTTTGGTCTGCCCCCACCTCCACAAGCCCTCGTGCTGAAAGGCTTTTCTTGTTTTATTCTGGAGATGCATTGTCCTCTTGCAAAGGCTTCATACTTTGGACAAAGCAAGGTGCTTGTATGCCATTGCTGCGGGGGATGGAAACAGCAGGGAGGGAGGAAAAACACCCTGGGAAACCTTTAAAAAATCTTGATTTGTTTTTTTTTTTCCTCTCACAGCAAAGACTGTCTTTTGAAATGTCCATAGTTTCCATGATATTTGTCTTCTTGCACCTCTTATTTTTTAATTAGTTTGGAATGTTTCCATGTTTATTCACTAGGGGAGTACTGAGAGCCCACCCACTACCCTTCTCACTCTGTAAATTGTCAGATCTTGGGGAAAAGCTGGACTTGGGGGCTCTCCTTCATTAAAAGAAAAAGGGAAAAACTAATGCTTCCTCGTCTACATAGGTGAAAAGATAGGGATGGGTTTGGTCAGTTCAGAACAGATTTTTTGATTTTGGCAGGAGAATATTATCTAATAGCCTTGGAAGTCATCTAAAGAAATTGCAGTAAGAATAACGACAGCAACTGTGAGAGGGTGCATGGCCTTTGAGCTTCCTACCCCTCTGTCTCCAGCCTTTGTGTTGTCCCAGATTAATATTCTTTTTCACTGACCCAAATGCTTGGGGGTTTTCAGTGGGCTTATCAAGGCAAACAATGTGAAAAATATGGGAAGCTAGAGAATAGGTTCCCAACCAGTATCCTGTTTGGAGCAATATTTTATGACCCTGAAGCAGATGCAGTGTCTTAACTCCACTCAGCTCTGTCCTGGGTGAACACATGAAGTGTCATAAGAGCAGCTGTAGCCCAGGACCCGGTGGAGACACAGGAAACAAAGCAGAGGAAATATTAGAGGTATACCCAGGTGTGCAGATGGTCTGGGGAGGCACCCAGACTGGGGAATTGAAGTAATAAGCTGTTCATCTTTGATTCAGCTGTCTCGCTGGACTCTGGCATCCAGGCTGTTTTCCATCGCTGGGGCTTCTGCCTGCACTGTCTCTCAAATCCAGCGTCTCCTTGTCTGTCAGCCAGCACAATGAAAACTTAGATGTGGGCCCTTGGTGTGACCGCCTTTCTCTCACCGCTGTTGCAGTAGCCTGGGTGCCTGCAACACCCATCCTCTTAAACCTCCTAAACAACATGGTGCTAACCCCTCCTTTTTTTGGCTCTCTGCTTTGACCACCGCATTGCTCATTTCTTTGCTTCCTTTTGCTGGATGACTCCTCCACGCTTTCTCTTTTCAGGTCCCTCAAGAGTCAGTTCCTGCTCTGGTGCTCTAACTGATCTAGTTCCCCCCCAGCCCTTTTTTGAAAGCAATCTGGCTCTCACAGCCCAAAGCCTCCTTTGGGCTGGGAGACACTCGTCCCAGACTTCTGCAAAACCTTTTTCCTCTCCTTTAGATCTCTGAGAAGCTGCCACTCCCCACACCCCACCGGTGCCTACCAGGTATGCCGGGAGCTGAGGCTGCCTTGTCTCTGGCAAATAGCTTCCTTGTGTTATTGATACTTTGTCCTTCCTGCTCTCCTTCACATGGGCCTAAACAAAACTGAGCTTGTGCAGAGGATAATCATGTAGCTTCATTCATTTCAGGATCCTAAATTAGGTAGAGTGAGTTCGGGTCCCTACAGAGCCAATAAAGGAAGACAACATCTAATAAACCTCCTAAGTTGTCCTACACTTCTCCACTGA
Organism: Actenoides lindsayi; assembly: GCA_025331215.1. Lineage (NCBI taxonomy): Eukaryota > Metazoa > Chordata > Aves > Coraciiformes > Alcedinidae > Actenoides > Actenoides lindsayi. Next base: position 98,476 of record WTSP01014467.1, on the reverse strand, counting down.
CTGCACAGGGAGCTTATTTATCTAACTTAGGTAATAAAAATATCCCCCTGAGGCTCCTTCCCCTTCTTCTCTATGTCCAGCTCCTTCTCCAAGAAAGAAAGTGTTGGGGAATTCTGTGTGTAGGAGAGAAAGAAAGGCAGACACTGATAGGAAGGGGGCAAGGAGGAGAGAAACCGATGAGAGGTGAGGATGAGGAGACAGGTGATGTGGGTAGCAAAAGGAAAACAGGAGATGAGATGAGATGAGGTAGTGGGAAGAGTGCAGAGATCCTGAGGCAGAAATGAACTTAAGTAGTGGAAGTGGAGGAAATATAAATACAGAAGAAGCACTGGAAGAAAAGGGTAGAAGAGAGCAGCAAGAGGCTATGTGGTGTTTATCAGAGAAGTGTCTGTGAGTGGGCAGGCAGGTGGAAGCCACCATGAAGGAAAGATGTGTTTGAAGTGATACCAAACAGGAGCCTGGGAGAGATGGGCTAACAACAATACTAACAAGCCTGAGGAGAAGACCATAAAGGAAGACACAAATCCAGAGGAGAGGAGAGGGTGAGGGAGAGGGAGAGGGAGAGGGTTCAGGAAACAAATGCTGACAACACTTTAAGGAATGACACTGTGCCAGAGGAAGGTTTTGTTGAACCCAGCAACAGAAATGTTCAGAAAGGGAAGACAAAAAAAACTCAAATCAAAAGACAGCTGTAAGTGGAGGACAGATGAACAGAGGAAAGGCACTAAAAGAAAAGCAGGCACAGAGAGCAAGGGTCTCGGCTTGCTGCCTTGGAGTCTTTCCAGGGACTTTAGCAGAAGCAGGTTGAGCCCTGGGGCATTTGAAATGACTGTTACACAGAGCTTTAGCCAAAACTTGTTCTCATAACTCTTATGTAAAAGTGATGTATCTTCAAAGGTGCTCTGGAGCTGTATGTATGTAGCCCCAACCCTGTCAATCCCTGCACTGTAAAATCCTAGATTACTCCTCTCCCTGGGAACTGACTTGGATTTGTGCTCTCCAAGTATGTAAACACTCACAGTTTGGGTTGCACCTCGCCACTGCGAATAGAACCACTGAGCTACGAAGTACAGCGGCTTAATTCTCACTGAAAGGGATGCAGCTCAAGGTGTCAGAGTTGGGGCCCAAACTGCTCCCTGAGAAAGGTTCCGTGCACAGTTTCCTTTAGATGGAGTCCACGTGAAGCAGCAGTTTCCAGCTGGGATGGTCCTCATACTTTCTTAATTAGTGAATTTTCAATCAGTGATCTTTGAAGGCTGTTCCCTGCCAGACTGTTATCACCCTTTCTTTCTTCCATCCTCTTTCCTCTCAAAGAATGACCACGGTGCCTCTGAAAGCAAACAAAGCACAGGACAGGTTTGGCAGGACCTTTCAAAAGGAAAATATTCCCTCTCCGTCTGAGTGGTTATGAATAATGATCTCCGTAGCACATTTACTTCAGACTTCAAAGCCTTTGTCACTGAGGTTGTCTCAAAGCTGATTTGAAACACAGACTGACATTAAGTGAGAGAACTCGCAGGGTATACAATTCTTGCCCAGAACAGATAGTCAGAGTACCTATGGCCACCTGGGTTAAGCTGCTTTTTATAAATTATTAGATTTCTTTTCTTAACGGCCTCTCCTGGCTTTCTGTCTGCTGTTCCTCTTCCGCGGTGAAGTGTGGCTTTTAACGCCGTGCCTGTGGCAAAGGCAGAGGGTGCAAAGCTGCTGACCACCTTCAGAAATGGTCCCTCTGCACCATCACTGGCACCTATGGCTGGAGCCAAGCCTGGCGCAGTTCAACCGGGCACCACCATCCTGGTGTGATGACCCTGCCACTGCCTCTCCATGGGCTGCAGCAGATTTGCCTGGCTATCAAGCTGTGTTTGATGAAGATCAGAGTCGAAAACGAGGCTAGATGAAATCTGCTCGGTTCATTTCTGTACCCCACCCTCTGCAAAGCACTCAGCCTCTCCCCCTTCCCCCTCCTTGCAAGGAGAGAGCTCTTGTGGTTTGAACCTTTGCTAAACCAAGATGCAAACTTGCATGGATGCCAGGGTGATGAACATGAAACAAAAAGAACATGAAAACAGCCACCCAGCAGTCCTGCCGTAGCCAGATGGATCCCAGTCGTTGTTAGGCTAACTACCTGGGCATGACATTGCCCTTTCCAAACTCTGGCAATGCTCCTTCTCTGAGACAAATACCTACACCTCCAGCCACTTGAAAACAAACCAACAACACTCAACAAGCAAACACCCACAGGTAGATGTTGCAGAACATTCTGGAGTCCACCTTGCTCCCAGAAAAGCAGGAAGTGTTGCTAAATCTTTCTTTTTTTCTTTTGGCCACAGACCGATGGCACATTATATACATCTACCCATGTTTGCTGCAGCTTTCTGATGGAGGGGTCTTGAGCACACAGACTGTGATAAGCCCCAGGACTGCTGAGCATGGTCAGTGCCCACCTTGCAGCATGGTGAAAGCCCCCAGACAACATGGGCTCCTTGTTTAACTTGGGTGCATGTCTGCTCCTTGGCAAAACCTCATGGCGTTTGCTCTACACCGACTGCTTTTGTGCTTGTATACGTGCACACACACACAGAGGTGGCTCACAGTGAGCGCGGAGCGATTTTCGTTCTTCTCAGCTCTCCAAGCGATGCCTCAGATCAGGGTGACTGAAAAAAAAAACCAAACAGAGAGCAGAGGACAACAGACCACCTCCAAAATGGCAAGAGGGGTTTTGCTGGCTTTTTGTAGAGGCAGCAGTTGGGTTGGATTCTGCCAGGAACTGCTGAGGCTGAGCTCTGCATTGGATCCAGCGGCCACCTCAGATGAGGGGTGAGGACTCAGTGTCTGGAAAAATGCCTCCATTTCTGGATGCCAGCAACCTGTTTTTACAGAGGCACCGAGTTGTTGTTTTGATCTCAGTAGGAGTTCTGGGTGTATAATGCTCATGCAAATCGGGCTGAGGGTATCTGAAGTCAGGCAGCCAAAAACACAGGCGCCCCGAATTTGCAGGCTGCTTATTATGTAAACGCAGCTCAAAAATCTCCCTGCGTTTAGTTTTCCCATGTTGATAATGCTCCAAAGATGGTAAAACGTTCCTTGAATGTATGCTGGGAAGAGAGTTAAGTGATCATTTAGCAGGGAAAAACACCCATCCCAGTCAATGACAGCCACACTTACTATATTATTGACAGGAAAATGCAGATTAAAAAACCCCTAGAGTCTACCTCTGACTCTCCTTGCCCATCGTATGTCCCTGAACATACAATTTCTCAGTTCTCCTGCTTGTCCACACCAAAAATACTTACCTTGAAGACATTCTACAAGCTGTGCTTAGTGTTTGCAGAACCCAGTGGAGAGGTGATGGTATTTTTTTTCAGTGGCTAGGGTGAATGTTTTTAGGAGAAGTGCTGATTCAAGACAGAGATCAGACTTTTTTTCCCCTAGAAAAAATTTAAAAAAGAACCCCATATATTTCTTACTATCTTGAAATGCTGTATGTGATACAGAGTGGTACAGTCTCCTTCTTACTCCTGTTATTATGTATCTTCCTTTTAGACATTTAGGTCTGGCTTTAAATGAAAATTTCCACCCTGAAGTGAAAAAAGGAAAACAGTTTCCATTTGCCATTTCTGGAACAAATAATTTTTTTATTTTTACCAGACTAAATATTTTAAATGCTATACATTTTTTCCTGCTTTTTTTTTTCAAGCTGGAACTGTTTACTTCATTTGACCTGAACTTGCAGTTCTTGTCAATCCATCTGAAATGACATTTTCCCAGACAATATAGTATTTGTAAAAAATAGTTTGTCCAGATGAACCCAGAGGGAGGATTTTAGTCTCATCTACTTGGTTACTGCTTTGTAAACTGGCCGGCAGCCTGGTAGCCAAGTTGCAATATTCTTCTTTATTTCTATGGCATGAACCTCTAGGAATGCCAGTGAGTAAGCAGGGCCCTGTTTTATTGGGCACCACACATCCATCTACAGCCAAACTTACCCGTGCTGCAAAGAGCATATTTCTACCAAGTAATGAAATCTGCTGAAACAAAATAGGTATCTGTGGGCTGCAAAAAAACTAGAAGCTTCTGCTGCAGAGATAATCGAGTGTGTGCTCCTGTCCAAAGGCACTGAAAGAAATGGGAGCCTGATGGTGGGAGCCTGGGAGGTAACACCAGCTATGTTTGGATACGGGCTTGGCATTTTGTCCGTGGGTAACAGGCAGCAAGTGTGCTGGGCAGCGTCTGGGCAGCCCTGCAGCAGGAATCTCTTCCCTGGATTCAGGGTGGCATTAATCCTCTTGCCTCCCTCACGGAAATTTGGTGCTGGTAACAGAGAAGATTGGACATCGAAACGCAATTAATTAAATGTCCTTTTTTGCAGTTTCTTTTCTGTTGCGTTTCTGAAGCAGCAAGTAAAAGTGGGTATACGTGAGGATTTTTTTTTTTGGAGCTGGTTCAAGGCAGGAGCCTGCAGCACATGAGTTGGAAAGTCTGGGCATCAGACAGCCCAGCTGCTTCCTCGGGCCAGCCGTGCTACGCTTGCAGGCAGCGGGGACCTGGTCAGCACACCTGGGCTGCCCCAAGGGCTGGTGGAAACCTGCCTCACACCCTCCAAGATGCCATCAAAGTCGAGGCTCTGCTGCTGTGTGGCTGCACCACGTCAGGCTCCCTTTCTTCCTGATGGAAACAAGCTCCATGAGAAACTCTCCATAGGGGGTGCCACTGGCACCCAGGTACCCCCCTGGCCCCAGGCAGGACGGCTGGGAGAGCCTCGCTCTGTGGTGCACACGAGGAAGGAAGGAGCTGACGGACCTGTTCTGGCAGGCTGCAAGGAGGAGAGTGCTTGAGAGTACCTGAGCTGCACCGGTGTCCTCACTCACCCAGGGTAGGATGTCTCTCCGCGGCTCCTCAAGAAGGCAGCCACGGCTCTGGAGCAGAGGGCTCAGCCAGGGGAGAGGAGCCTGGTGTGCCACAGCCCTCTCTCAAAGCACCAACCTGCCGGTGATGCCCAGAAGGACGTTCCCCTTCCCCAGCCCTGCTCCACCACCTCTCTGCCTCGACTCTCAAAGGGCCATTTCAGGCACGGCTTGTCCTCCAAACAGAGGCACCCCACCCCAGAGAGGGTGAGCCAGGCTCCTAGGGCAAGGCCTGCTGCCGAGAATGGTTTCAGACGTTGCAACACGGAGCTGGCTACAAGGAAGCCAAGATTACCACAGCATGTCCTCCTCTGCCCTGCCGTGCAGTCGGTTTCCCTCCAGGCGCTGTGTGAGAAAGTGAGCGTGGATTTAATTGCCATGGTGGCACAACATCCAGATGTTTTGAATACTTCTGTAGATTCCTCCGTGTTTGTGATGTGGTTTGGGCTGCTGGCAGCAAGGTGGGGAGTGTTTTACTTCATCAGAGAGAAAGTGATAACCTGCTGTGAAAGATGGGTGTCTGCTGCTCGCTGCAGCCATCACCACTGCTGCTGTCACCAGGAGTGCTGGGTGAGGGGTGTGTTGGAGCTGAAGAAGCTGGGAGCCCAGAGGACCCTTGGCAAGGTGTCGATGGCCTGGCTCAGGCCCAGCAGCTTGGAGGTGAAGGCTGCTGGGCTCAGGCCTCAGCTGGGGTCTGGAGGTGGAGGTGCACAAGCAGCAGGCAAGGGCTTCTGCCCTGCTCAGCTCCCCCTCACCACAGCCAAAACTCTGCAATAAAGATCTCACATGTATTGGAGTCTGAAAAAAACCCAAAGGCGAATCTCCTGGGGGGTCCTGGACACAGAGCTGGGACTAAACGTTGCCTCTCTGGCCTCACCTCCAGCTGGACCCAGCCGATGCAGCCCCTTGCAGTCCCTGGCCATGCACAGCCAGCCCGTGGCCCCTCGCCACTGGAGTTGGTGACTCCAGCTAGACCCCAAGAGTAAGAACGTCCAGCCCTGCAGTTCCACCGCCGGTCACTGCAGCTCCTGTGAAGCCCTGCGGTATGTGGACAGGGCAGCAGTGGGAGCTAGTGTATGCCTTATATAGGTGTGCAGGACAGGTCTGAGCACAACCAGCACCAAACAGGGACCGCATGGAACAAAATTCAGCCCCTGTTTGCAATACTTGCTGCAGCTGTTTACAGAGGATTTTGTGCGTGCTTTTCTTTCTCTGGACGTCGCATGCCGAGCTCAGCTCGCAGAGGGAGCAAGTCTTCTGGCTGGATGTGTTGCTTTGAAAGGCCCCTGCCTACACCTGCCTGAATGTCTGGGTATGACCTGTCACTGTCTGCTTTCAGTCTGTCTGAGAAGCACCACGCACTGATCTTAGCTGGGCTCTCATCCCGACCTCTGCTGAGCTTGTGCTTCTGCGTGCAATGGTCGTAATGGACGCCGTGGTTCCCATCCTGGGTCAGGCATTTGATTAATGTCAGTCTGGTTTCGTTCCTGCTGTGTCAGGGTACCACACCGAGTCGTAGGGCCCTGCTTCCTGGGAAGGTGCTCCAGCGTTGGTAGAGGCAGGAGCTGTTGCAGACCTGGGCTGTATTTTCCACCGTCTCCTTCCGCGGTGACTGCGTGCAGCTGTAACTTTCACAGCGCTCTTTCTCCTTGCATCTTTGTCTCCTTGGTGGAATAAACAGCCCCTGACCATCCTTTTCTTTCTTCCTAAGGTTGGGAGATCAGCTCTGCATCTGTAGCTGTAGTTATCCCACAAGTGGGGTTCCTTACCTTATCGGCTGGATCAGTACCCTCAAAGTGAGGCCAGAGATCTTGCAGGAGGTGGTTTATGGTTTGTTTGGCTTTTAAGAGGAAAAATGTTCCTGCATTTTATGTATGTTCTAAGGGCCCACACAAAGAAAAAAAAAATAAAAATCTAATTGTTCCTGATGCAATGTGTTTGGCAGTGAGGAAAAAAATGTGGGTGGGGAGTACAACACCTCTTGCAATATCCTTCTCACCTCCTTGTAGGGGGAGGGAAGAGAACAAAAACAATTTGTCTTTGGCAAGTGCTTGTGCTTTTCTGTAGGGCTTAGAAGAGGAGAAGACTGAAGTTGTTGGCTATTGGGGCAAGCAAAGGTCTGTACACCTAGTGTAATATGGCTGCAAAGGTGCAAAAAAACCCCCTAAGCAGCCTGCAGGGTTAAATTAAATCAATGAATGTGGTACATTTAGGAGAAGAAAGAGAGCAGCGGGACCAGGAGCCAGGACTATTCGGTTGCATCGTTGGCTCGGAAAAGTGACTGGTTGGGTGCTTGAGTAAGTCCAGAGCAGGAAGTGTTGAGGTACACACCAGGAGATACACTCAGGGCAGAGGCCTTGGCCCAGCTCTGCCTGCACGAGTCGCTGGTCACCCTTCGGGGATTTCTGGAGACCGGTGACACATGAGCTTGCCTCAACAGGAGCTCCTCACCTGATGCTAAAAGACAAAACCGGGGCTCCCCAAAATCCCCTCAGTGTTTTTCTTGGACTTCACCACACAGCAAAGGAGCAGAAGGGTTCGAGGGGAGGGGGAATTGCTCAGTGGCATCCAGGGACATGAGGAAAGTACCCGCTGCCCCTGTGAACAGCGCAGTGCTCATCTAGCTTGCGACACCCACCCTCTTCGCCCAGCTCGTCTTCACCGAGGCTGCGAAGATCAAAATAGTGGTGGGAGCTGGCAAGTGAATATCCCGGGGATTTCAGAGCCTGGGAATTGCAGCAATCTTGTGTGGAGGTGGTTACTTCTGCGGCCAACTCCTTATCCAAGACGAAAGGGCTGGTTTTTGGAGGGTGCTGGAAGTGTGTGCTGCAGCGCCAAGGAAGCAGCCGGGAGACTGTGATGTGTTTTGGATAATCAGATGTAACTTGTACTGAAGTGAACTCTCTTTTCTGGCAGATTTTTATCTTGAAAAGGATAAGACTTGTCTCCAAAGCCTACACGTAGGGTGGTCTTGCCACAGGAGACCACCAGTGGAGGTCAACAGCGTTGTCTGGCGAGACGTGGTGCTCCCTGGTGAGTAAAGGGGCAGCTCCTGTGAAACATGGCAGGGTCCAGCCGTGGGAACTGGGGGTTCTCGTACGAGCCATGGCAGTGCCCTGTGCTGCCGCTTGTGTCTTTGGTGTTCCTCTGCCCCACTTCTGTTCCTCTGCCCAGCCATGAAAGGCATTAACGCTCAGACAAGGGAGCTCTTTCGAAGCAGGCACTCTGAGTTTGTTGGCCACTCTCAGACAGCTGCAAAGAACAAGTGCAGGGGGGCATAGCTGGAAGGGACAAAAGAAATGGTGAGGGCTGCAGCTGAGAGCCTTGGAGAGCTGTGCACATACAAGCTCTTTTGAAGCTCATCAGCCCGCTGCCTGCACCTCCTCGGAGAGCAGGACAGCCACTAGCTTTGCTGGTCTGCACATGCAAAGACCATGCCATGGCCCAGGAATTCAGTTTTCCAGTCTGGTTTGCTCAAAAGTGAATTGGTGTGGAGATGTGTTGGGTAGGGACAGGTGGTTAGATGGCAGAAAACACAAAGAAGAGGCACAGAGATCTGGTCTGGGTGGGTATCCAGCTGGGCTGCAGTTTTCCAATTGCTTTAAGCAGACTGATGTCTTCTGCTCTTCCCACTTTGGGATGCACATTCCCTCCGTCCATCTTGCAGCAGCATTGTTGTGTGGGTGGTGAGCTGTGGAGCTGAAGCAGCTGAAAACCAGCCTTTTCTTTCTGTCCAGGTCATTTTCACCTAGTGTCATCAGTGTGCACAGTGGCTGCCAAAAGGCTGGTGCCTGCACTGGGAGGGCAGTGGGAACACGTGGGAGGACCTGGGTTTACCAGACTAACATTTGTGGCTGAAGATGTGGAAGAGAGGCTCCTTGCCATCAATTAGGGTGAGCCAGCTTGTGTTGGCTGCTCCAGAGGATGGGTCACGGGAGCGGTTGGAGTCGGGAAGCTGGTAGTCTATCAGAGTTTTGTCCTTTTATCGCCCCTTGTTAGCCTCACCCGCAGCTGCGTGTGCCTCTTGTTTCTGCAGCTGCTGCTGGAAGCAGTGTGTTGTCTCCTGCTGGTTTGCAACAACCCGTGCTTGCCGGTGAGCCAACACCTCTCCTTTCCCACACAGACACATCCATGCTTGTGTTCGGATGGATTTACCGTGATCCAGTCTCAATCTGGTTACACGTTACGACATTCCTAGGTAGGAAAGGTGGCCTACAAGCTCAGGAACGCTTCCTGTGCCCATGGCCTGGGATTTGCAGTCAAGTTTGTGTTGTTGCAGCATTCACAAGATTTAAATTACAACCAAATAGTTTGCCTGATTGGTCGTGTTATTACCACAGCAGCTGAGATAAACTGTGAAGCCAGAGCTAACACCTCTTGGTTTGAGTCCCAGTGGAAGATGGGGGAAGAGAGGGTCCAATAAGCCCGGCAGACCCTTCTCACAGGGAGGTCTGCTGTCTCACAGGGAGGTCTGCTGTCTCCCTGGAGCCCGGGTTAAGGACATCACTAGGGACCTTCTTAGCTTGGCACAGTCCTCAGATTACTAATCATTGCTGGTCTTCCATGGAGTTGGTGAGCACACTGAGAACAGTAATATAAGAATGATCCAAAGAGCCCTTAGAGCCTTGGGATGATGGGTGAGGGATTCTGGGGCACAAATGATCTTTTCCTCTCTCCTTTCACTGGCAGGCAGCACCATCTGAGTGAACAGGCAAATTCAGCCTATCAATCCATGGCTCCGTAGCTGGTGCCACTGTAACAACTTTGGCTTTGTTGACAATGGGATGACCTGTACAGCACCGGGTTTGCTGACACCTAATGGGAAACACCTTTCTCAAAGGGGGGGGAGAGAATCTGCACAAGAGATTGCAGGGCTGACAGACAGGGCTTTAGACTAGATGTGAAGGGGAAGGGAGTTGTATACAGACTAGCTAGACATGGCCATGGTTGTTGTACACCAGGCACTTGTGGGGCAGCATGCTGACATTGTAGAGAACTAGAAGGTCTTCCACCCTCAAGGGTGCAAGCTGTACACTCAACCCCCTGGCTGAAATGCTTATACACCAATGCACGCAGCATGGGGAATAAGCAGGAGGAGCTGGAGATCTGTGTTCAGTCACAGGGCCATGGTCTCATTCCAGTTACTGAGACATGGTGGGATAGTGCACATGACTGGAACGTTATTGTGGATGTTTTTTAGAACAGCTAGACCAGAAAGGCGAGGCAGTGGAGTCGCTTTTTATGTGCATGAGCAACTGGAATGCATTGAGCTCTTCTCAACTGGGGATGAAGAACGTTTTGAAAGCTTATGGGTGAGAATTAAGGGGCATGCAAAGATAGGTGAAACTGTTGTGGGTGTCTGCTACAGACCAGGAAGAGGATGTTGATGAGGTCTTCTACAGGCAGCTGGAAGTAGCCTCAAGATCACATAGCCTGGTGATCATGGGTGCCTTTAATCATCCTGATATTTGTTGGAAAGGCCACACAGCAAGGCATACTCAATCCAGAAGGCTCTTGCAATGCATCGATGACAACTTCCTGGTGCAGATGTTGGAAGTTCCAGTGAGGAAGGGTGTGCTGCTGGACCTTGTATGAACAAACAAAGAAGGTTTGGTTGGGGATGTGAAGGTTGGAGGCAACCTTGGTGGTAGTGATCATGACATGGTAGAGTTTAATATCATACAAGGAAGGAGCAAGGCAATAAGTAAGATTGCAGCCCTGGACTTCAGGAGGGCTAACTCTGTCCTCTTCAAAGACCTACTTGGAGGAATCCCTTGGGCTAAGACTCTAGAAGGTAAGGGGGCCCAAGAGAGCTGGTTGATATTCAAACATTACTTCCTTCAAGCTCAAGATAGGTGCATTCCTTTGAGTAAAAATGAAGTAGAAGAGGCAAGTGATCAGCATGAATGAGCAAGGAGCTGCTGAAAAAACTCAAGTGGAAGAATGAAATTCATAGCATGTGGAAAAAGGGACTGGTCTCTTGGAAGAATTATAGGAATGCTGTCAGGGTATGTAAGGATGCATCAAGGAAGGCCAAGGCCCTCCTGGAATTAACTCTGGCAAAGGAACTAGAGAACAAAAAGGATTTCTTCAAATATATCAGAGGTAAAAGGAAGAATAGGGAAAATGTGGGCCCACTGCTGAATGAGGTGGGAGACCTGGTGACAGAGGATGCAGAGAAGGTGGAGTTACTGAATGCCTTCTTTGCTTCAGTCTTTACTGCTAAGAACAGCCCTCAGGAATCCCAGACCCTGGAAGTAAGAGTGAAAGCCTGGAAGGAGGAAGTCTCTCCACTGGTCGATGAGGACTGAGTTAGAGATCACTTGGGTAAAATGAACATAAACAAATCCATGGGCCCTGATGGGATGCACCCATGAGTGCTGAGGGAGCTGGCTGATGTTGTTGCACTTCCACTCTCCATCATTTCTTAAAGATCATGGAGAATGGGAGAAGTTCCTGAGGACTTGAGGAAAGCCAATGTCACTCCAGTCTTCAAAAAGGGCAAGAAGGAAGACCCTGGAAAGGACAGTCTGCCTCACCTCCATCCTTGGAAAGGTAATGGAGCAGCTCATTCTAGAGACCATATCTCAGCACAGGGAAGAAAAGAAGGTTATCAGGAGGAGCCACCATGGATTTACCAAGGGGAAGTAACATTTGACTTATCTGATAGTCTTCTACGATGGTGTGACTGAATGGATAAATGCAGGGAGAGCAGTGGACGTTGTCTACCTTGACTTCAGGAAGGCTTTTGACACTGTGTCCCATAACATCCTTGTGGGTAAGCTCAGAAAGTGTGGGTTAGAAGAGTGGATAGAGTGGGATAGGTTGAGAACTGGCTAAATAATAGGCACAGAGTACATTTGGAGACATGTAGATAGTGGTATTTCCCAGGGGTCAGTACTGTGTCCAGTCTTATTCAACATTTTCATCAGTAATCTGGATGAAGGGACAGAGTGAACCGTCAGCAAGTATGAAATATACAAAAAATATGAAACTGGGAGGAGTCGCTGATACACCAGAAGGCTGTGCTGCCATTCAGCAAGATCTGGACAGGCTGGAGAGCTAGGCAAAAGGGAACCTAATGAAAATCAACAAGGATAAGTGTAGAGTCCTACACCTGCGAAGGAACACCATGCATAGGTACAGGTTAGGGGTAGACCTGCTGGAAAGCAGCCCCATGGAGAAGGACCTTGGAGTCCTGTTGGACAATAAGTTATCCATGGGACATCAACGTGCCCTTGTGGTCAAAAAGGCCAATGGTATCCTGAGGTGCATAAAGAAGAGTGTGTCCAGAAGGTCAAGGGAGGTTCTCCTTCCCATCTACTCTGCGCTAGTGAGAACACATCTGGAGTATTGTGTTCAGTTCTGGTCTCCGCAGTTCAAGAGGGACGGGGAAATACTAGAGAGAGTCCAATGGGATACAATGATGATTAAGGGAATGGAACATCTGTCTTATGAGGAAAGGCTGAGAGTGCTAAGAACCCTGAGGCTCTTTAGCTTGGAGAAGAGAAGACAGGAGAGGGGATCTTTTTAATGTTTACAAATATCTGAAGGGTGGGTGTCAAGTAGAAGGGGCCAGTATCTTTTCACTTGTGCCCTGTTGCAGATGCTGAAAAGCTGCTAGTAGAGGGATTTTCTCTGGTTCTCACAATATTCGGTGAGAGTCCTGCCTTTCTCACCAGTGTTATGAAAAACAGTAGGATTTTTTTTGTAAGCTAGACTAACACGTGGTGTTTTGCTAAGTTCTGTTTATGATACATTGGAAAAATATTTTGAAATAGTTCTTGTAGAACCTTAGCCAATCACCCTAGGAGATGGGTGATCACTAACCAATCGCCCTATGGGGCTAGGGTATATAAAACAGGGTTATAAATTAATAAAGTTGCTTCTTTTGCCTGCTCTTGCTGAATTTGTGTGTTGATGCATCTCTCCGCTCCCGGTATAAACAGCGACATAGATGATTCTTTCAAAGCCAGGTTTGGGATCTGTGTGTGACAGTTGAGCACAAAGCACTTTTACCTGCAAGTAGACAAGTTATAATAATGCTGGCAGGAAGTAAATTTAAGCTGTGCATTTAATGTTACATTTCTGTAAAATTATTAAAATACCACATGCAATGTGATATTATGATTATATTCCTAGTCTGACATTATAGTATTTCTAGTATTTGTTGAGTTTTTCTTTGTATTAATGCAACTGGGTGAATTCCAGTATCAAAATTGCTAGGAGCCATTTTCCTATAAAATAGGAAACTAAATATTCTAGTTTACATTTTGTATGGGTAATATCAGACAGCTATTACAGTTAGGCCACATGCAGTGCTATAGGAAATCAATATTATTAAAGCAAAAGAACCTTTTAAAGTTCTGTAGTTTGTTTTTTTTTTAAACAACCCAACAGTTCTATAATAAAATGCATTAAGATTTGAAAGGATTCGTCTGCCCAGATGCAAAATATAAAATTATTTTAAATAGTTGTAGCTAAAGAAAAATTAGGTGTAGGAAAATTGCTGTGCTTACAACATTCAAACTTGATTTAGTCAGTTAACTGAAAAATTCACATCATTTAGAAAACAAAATAAAACAAAAAAACCCTAAACCATCTGTTTTTAAAGACAATGAGGTCAAAGAATGCTGTATGGACTCTTTGATGAGGAGAGCTTGTAAAACATTTTATTTGCTTGTAGTTCTTTTCCTTCTCCTCACTTGCATTCCTAGCAAGCCTGATTTTATCACACTGTTTGCATGAACATCGATTTCAGTAATTTCTAGTATCTTTCAACAATGTTGTAGGAAATCTTATTTTAAATAATGTGGAATTATTTGTAACATGCTCTTAATCTACTTCTCCAAAACAAATGTATTTAAAATTCCAGACAGCATATTCTGTCAGTTGCCCAGATTTTACTTTGACTAAATATTTCCTGCCTTTCAGCACCATCTTTTGAGAAATTACTCTGCCTCTATATAAAACTAGATTAGATTTATTTTTTTAAATTATATACTATATATATATAAATATATACTACTTTATATACTGTAATGCTTTGCATTATCAGGCCTTTAACACAGATTCCTCCTTACCTAAAATGCGTCTTATGAACCACACTTCCTCTGGCCCGCTGTTTTATCCTCTTTTAAAAATAGATTTGTGTTGATTCTTCTGTTCCCATTCTTTCAGGCATTGTGTTGAAGTCTGAAATCTGTTTCCTTTGGGTGTGCCATGTAAAACAGACAATTACTAGAGACATCCCTCTGTGCTCAAAGCCAGACAGGTGACATACATATCCCACATATTTCACTATAATAGCACAAGTTAGTCTTCCTTTGATTTCTCTCAGATATAGGTTGTGCTCATTGTTTAACATCTAGATAAACAGCATCTTTCTCAGTTCATTTCAGACAGCCTAAATTTCATAAGACTGGGAATTTGGGTATTGCTTTGTTTTATTTTTTGTTATTAAACACTGTTATTACAAAACATTCCAAAGGGAATTTGTCTCAGACACGTTTTGAACAGTATATTGCTTTTTGGGACATCGAAGCAATCACAGTGCAAGTTTACTGAAATATTTAGCAGTTATTAAGAATAAAAAAGGCCTATGCATACTATTCCCTAGTTAAAAATCAGAAAGCAAACCCAAACTGGAATCACAATTAACATCTATTAGCCCAGGAGCCATTACTACTGTAATGTGTGAGTCAACCATACATTTTTTTGACAGCTATATTTTTTGACAGCTAACTATTGGCAGTAGGGAATCAATTATTTTCAAGAACTTTTTAAATTAAATCAGTATTTTGTCTTTCCTCTAAAGTAAGAGTGGGGACTCTTTGGAATTAAGGATTATAAAACTCTTCAGAGTTTCCATTGTTAGTCTAAAAAGAGTTATAAGTTATCAATGCCACTAAATTGTGTGATACAGCAAAAAATAATGTGTAAAAGTTTCTAAATAATGAAATAACTTACATTACCTTCTCCTAGAAGAAGTTCTTTTCTTTACCTATGGCTTGGCATAACCTCCCATGATACATGTTTTCTTTTGTAAACAATTGAATTTACATTTAGAAACAGACATAAAAAAAAATTTAAAAAAAAAAAGAGAGAGAGAGAATAATCTAGATTCAGCAAAAGGCTTGAGTGGATTTCAAGGTTTCCTAGGGAACACATACCTCTATACTATCTTGGATCAAGATATTTGACATGCTATTGTTTCTTTTGTCTTACTGAAGAAACTGTGTTTTGGACAGCAGAAATGTCCTTAGGTCCATTTAGCTTTTTCTGGCTTTATAGAAACAGAAAGAGTTAATAGGAATTTCTTTAAAAGCAAAGAACCTCAGTGCTCATAATAAAATAATATGCATTATTTTCAATAAATTATGTTTTTAGGAACACTGTATGAGTGTGTATACATTATATATACATTGCAGACTTAAATTCCAGATTACGTGTTATTTATGTGTTACCATGATTCTTCATTTCTTCTAATAGGAAGCTGCCACTGAAGGAAGAAAATGGGAAAGAAGCTTTAAATCCAGAAACCATAGAAATCAAAGTTGCTAATGACATCATCCAGTCAAAAGAAGATGATAGCAAAGCATAATAAGATAAACTACAGCTGTCTGGATAATGCATTTGGATTGAAGTAATTGCGTGACCAAAACTTTACAGCTGACCTTAATTTCTTGGGAAACTTAAGCTTGGAATAGTTAGTACATGTGTACATATGATGAAACAGTTTCTGTCTACAGTTCCTTTCTATTTTTTTTTTTAATGATTTTAGTATGTAGTTTTGCTGACACCAAGTCCCATGGTATGAATTTGAAAAATCTGCAGAATAAGAACTGTAATTTATTATATGACAAAGTAGGTCTATTTAGAAGAATAGTTACAAAGCACCCCAACCACAAATAACACATCAGGTCTCTCCAGATCTTAGAGTGCAAACTACATACATAAGTGCCATATCTTACTGTATTTGTTTTCATTTGTAACAAAAGAAAAGTTTAGATTGCCCTAAAAAAAAAAAAAAACAAAACACACACACAAAAAAAAACCCCACAACCCAGTCTTTACAAAGTGCTTAAGATCTTAGCACTGGCTTTACATAGTGCGTAAGACCTTAGCACTGGCAGACACTCAGTAGTGATTCCAGCCATGTTTATCACTTGAAGCAAACAAAAAAAAAAGATGTTTTTCAATATAGAACCAGCTCCACCTGCAGTTTCACCCAGGTTCTTCAGTAAAATGAAAAGTTGATAGCCACGATTTTCAGGTTTAAATAAAATTACCTAAATATTTTGTAGCAGTATATCGGCCTCATTCTAATTACACGAGTGTGACTTGAAAGGCTCTAGGATTTTCAGTGCTTCAAGTTTTCTGTATTAAAATTTTGGAGGTTGCATGTGAATCAAAACACAGCAAGGGTGTGAAAAGAAAACTCTTTTTGATCATAATCTTGACTTCAAGTAAAACCTTACAACAAACACAAACTCAAATTATTTGTCCCAACATATATATATATACACACAATATTTGTTCTTTTAGTTCTAATCATTTAGTCAAGGGATAAAGCTTCATTTTATTGTACTAGATACATTTTCTACCTAAATCAGTACCTGAAATATTATAAGATGGACTTATTAAAATAGAACTTCTTCCTTTATGATTTCATACCCTTTGTCTTAATTGAAGTACATAACAGATGGAAAGGAGGACTTCAACTAAACAGTTAGGAACAGTTTTAAATTGTTAATTAATAGCATCTTGTATTAGACCAAATACATTTTTTTCTTTTTGAGCATTCCTTAAGATAATCCTTTTCATTACTCCGGTTAACATGCACCACTCTGAAATTTGATTGATTTATTTGATGCAAAATTCCTTCGTATATAATATGATTGATTTAATGATGCCACTGATTGGAGCAATATATTTTGTTTCCATTCCAGCATATCCATACCTACCAAACTCTTCAAGTCCTGCTTTGGAAGAAGCAGATAAACAATATAGAAAACTAGATTGAAAAATTCTACATCTCAGGAGTAAGTTGTAGAGTACCTTGTGGATTTTCTACATCTAAGACATACCTGAGGTTTAAGTGTAACTTTACTCAGCAAACTACATCCTCACCATACTATATCTGAATTTTGCTCATATTTGAAGTCCTTATACTTCACAATTTCTCACAGAATGTCATCAACCCTTAGCTGGTATTTTGTAGTCATGGCAAAGTTGTTGACTTTCACTGAAAATTTCACTGAAAGTGAAATGTGAAACACTGTCCTTAAATCTGGGGAAATGGCAGGTTAATCTTCTTGTTAACCCAAGCTTTAGTGCATTTGAAAGACCTGAGGAGAATTTATTTAATTCATAGATCTTTCTTATTTTTCAAAACAAAGCCATTTTATATTTGTTTTGGGGTTTTTTTACAACTTTTCCTCACTTTGGGAAACACCTACAATGAACCAAGTAGTTGAGGACAGATGCATACCACTGGTGTGACTAGGACAAGAGGCCAGGTACCCACAAAACCAGTACCAAAGAGAAAATAACAGGTAAGATGAGATAGCAGTGTAGGATTAAAGTAATGAAAGAGAATAATTTAAAAAGAATTTAAAATGCTGCAAAGAAGTTTCTTTAGATGCTAAGACAATACTTCTGGGTGGAGGAAAGATGAAGTCATTCCTTTATGATTTTTCATTGTTGCTCCCACGTACTGAGAAGGCAGTACTACCAAATAGCTGCTTGTCTATTAAATTTATGTCCTGTTTCGTTCTAAGTACACAGTGAGCAGGATCACCCCCTAACCTATAATTAGGAGAACCATTTGTCTCATTTATATATATGAATACATATTCTTTCTACAAAGTATGTATTTGCAGTTGGCCTTTCTCCCTCTATCAAGATGCAAGGAAGGGACCTGGAAAATTCCAGCAGTTGAGAATAATATGGTCGGTGTGGCTTGAACATCTACAGCCCACATCGTCTTTTGCCACATTTTTACCAGGATGAGGATGAAGGTAGGAAATGTCCTTTCATCTTCTACCTGCTATCACAGTTAGGTGGTGCCATACATATTCACATAAGTCAAGCTTCACTAGGCAAATGGTGCTTTTTCTGAAGCCAGCATGATCACATGCACAATGAGGTTTCTATACAATGTAGGCAGAACTAACAGTATCCATGCTCAACTGTAGAGGCATTTCAAATTTTAGTACATCTTATTGAGACTTACACAAAAAACCTTCATGGACTAACAGCTATATATTGGGGTTTTGGGGGGTTTGCGTTTTTGTTTTTTTTTCCTTACATGTCCTCTAATTACAACGTGGAGAGATTGGAGAATTATAGAAATCTTGTCAGCACATTTATTTTTAGTACAACTGTGCTACTCCTTACAAGTAAAATATACTGCAAAATTATTTCAATATTGAAAGGAAAAGCATTTTCCACTACATTGAATTAGAAATCAAAAGCTATTTTCAGGAGTATTTATTTTCTTCCTGCTGTTAAGTCTCTTGCCAGTTGGGTATAAGAGGACTGAGAATTAAACAGTTCTAAATTACTGATGGACTGTTCCAAGCATACCTTTTGGTCTGTGTTTTTTTTTTTTGCTCTTGTGCTTTGACTCTATGCGACGCAGGAGAAAGCCAAACTATAATTATGAAAGAATGCTTAAAAACACTGATAATTTCAAATATTTTCAAATGAGGGACAGCACCTAGTAATTTGTAAGATATGTGTAGAACTGGAATAACATAATTTCTAATTTTCTTTTCTTATTCTAGACTAAAAAGAAAAAAAAAACCAACAAAAAAAGTTATCTGTATAAATGTCACTTTTACTGTCTAAAAGTAATTTTAAGTGTTAGTATGAAATGTCAGAAGAGTTGACAAAATATAACTATTTGTAACAGTAATCTGAGTTGTTACACTAACATACTCCAGGGATGAGGGTGGGAGGGAGCCACTGAAATTATTTATGGTATGGAATGTGGCAGTGACAATCTCTCTTCAACAAAAAATGAGGGGTAAAATTAAGTAAAATTACTTAGAGCTTCTTGTTATTATTTTTTTAGTAGACCTGCATACTGATTTACCACAATAGTAACAAAAGTTTTAATTAATGTTTTACAATTTAGTAGGCAAATGTGCTCTTGAGATTTTTTTCTGGTTTTGTTTGTTCGGGGCTTTTTACTTCTAAAATTTTTTTGTGGTTGCAGAAATATTTACTATTCTGGTGATGCTAATGCCTAATGTGACAAAGATTAATTTATTTAGGCTTCCGTCTTGCAAAAAATTTTATGTGGCTGAACCCACCCCTTATATGGCACCCCACTGACATCAGTGGGGCCAGTGTGAGTAGGAGGATGGATGTTCTTTCATAGGGGAGCTTGCAAGATTGGGACTATTTTCTATCTTTTCATAGATATATACAACATAGTTACACAGTAACAGTCATCTACAAAGGCTGTTTGACAGCAGTCCCTGGTATAGTAAATTCCACCTGCTGTCTTCAGCCTCTGCATTGATGTTCATCCAAAAAAAAGTGGCTTTCTTTTTATAATGATGATTACTTTGATTATTTATTTAAGTGCCAATCATCAAACTGTAGTATAGTAATCATGCCATTTTTCTGTTTCCTAGACCAGATAATGGAAATGTATTTGTGCCTTTTGATAGCATGCCACTCTGCTTTATTAAAGAAAAATCTTCAATAATTTGTCTACAAAGCCTGTTTAAAATATTTGAAAGCTTTACCATGACATACTTTTCTGCTGGAATATGCTCAAATAATCATCTAGAGTAAACTGGAGATAATATTCTCAAATCACATAAATATTTTAAACACAAAATTTGCAGAAATCTATTAAGTTCACAATTCTAGTGAGGGTCATAGTGGGTGTATTACTGCTGAAAATATTCAAGCAGGTGGAGCACATGGTGGGGTGCATAGAGGTGGTTTTGACCAATTTATCAAGTTGAAGAGTCAGATAGAAAGTCTCCTTAGATCTATTTAGATCTGTTTAGACCTAAAACATTAAAATCTTTTCCAAAATCTGAAAGACGGTGTGAAGAATCTTCCCACCATTTTACCTCTGGAGTAAAACTGCAGTGAATATTTGTTTTGCCGTCATTTGTGGCCTTGCCATCTCTGTGTAAGCTGTCATAGAAAGCAATATATTTGTAAAGTAATTGTTGTGTCTGTTGGGTGACATTTACTCCTGATTAAAGGGCCTCCAAAAATACCATTTGCTGAAAAAGCTCAAGACCCCTATTATGAATTGATCTATGGAGGGGTGATGAGAGCACTGCAAGAAGGGCCACTGTGGAATCCAGGTCTCACTGGGCCTTAGGACACAAACTGACTTCAGTGGGGCCTGAGTTTCATTCATCCAACTCAGTGAGGCTCTGTATGTCCTCAGCTGATTATGTTGCTTTTGTGAATCAGACTTTTAGGTCTAAGTGGCTCTTCAGTCTCCTGCCAGGTTCTTGCTAACAGTTTGCACAGAGGAGGTTTTCCTATCAGGAGTTTGTAATTATCAGGAAACATTGATAAAAAGATCTGATCAGAGATTTATCCCATACATTATTATATGTCCAGAAATAAAAGAAATAAAACATCCCTCTAAATAATTCATTGTGATTGTGATACTTCTTTAGGCAAAGATGAAAACATTCTAAGTAGTAATGTTTCTTCTTAAATCCCTTTGTTTAACTTCAGATACTTGTGCTGATTGATGCAAAGCTACCATGGTTAAATACATCTTTTTTAGAAAGGATCCACCCCCTTTTTCAGATTTTTTTTTTTTATACCATTTCCTGGAGTATCTAATCCACTTGACATCAGTTCTATAGTGGTGGGGGGAAACCACTCACTAATTTTAAAGTGATCTTCAATATTTCCAGTGCATATATAAATATGTTCTTATATAATTTTATTTGAACCTGAACCAAAAAGATGCCTTTCTCTTGCAAATTTGTCTTTGGATCAGGTTCTGAGAAATCAGAGTTTACCAATCTTTCTTTCCTCTTAACAGGCATTGTGAGCCTCTTGTTTGACTTTCAAACTTGAATATTGGCCATTTTTAGCCCAGAGAAGTGAAATAAATATTTATTGCCAAATTTGTCTTGGCAGTTTTTAAGTCACAGGTGAGATCGGGAGTGGGTGAGGTGACCAGATGCAGTGCCAACAGAATTCAGGAAAGCCACCACCAGGGAGAAGAGGTGCCAAAGAGTGAGCCAAGAGAGGGCTTGGATATTAGGAGCATCTCTCCTTAGCAGTCACAAGGAAAATGGGGAGCTACTGAAAAGAGAGGCTGCTGGAGGGTGTTGCCAAAAGGCAGGGCACTGCAGGCAGTGAAAACTAAAGGAGGGGGAACATTAACCCTCCTGTATCCTTTAACTCTACCATGTAAGTAGGCTATATTTTTCAACCTAAAATACAGGGTTGGGTGAAGGGAAAACAAACCCTCAGAGTCTCTATAGATCAGTAACAAATATATAAAGCAGTCAGACCCCCAGGAAAGTAGTTTTGTTGCTCATAGTGTAAAGTTCTCACTAAGAATTTTGAGCTACTTGAAGTTTTAAAAAAAGAATAGCTTTCCTGCTACAATGAGCACTCGGTATGTATTTGTATGCTGTGTACAGTATAAGCTAAAGCATACCATATATTGTTTTTGTTATTCCACACATTGTCAACAGCCCCCTTGCGATATGTACCACCTGAATTATATATTGATAAGTTAGTTACCACTGGAGCTAGTTTGTTTCTTGTTTCAAAATCTTATGTCCCTATGAAATGCTCTGTATATATATATCTCTATACTGTAAAAAGAAGTAATATTGCAGATGCTGGTTTTGTATTTATGAAAGACATTGAAAGTATGGCTTAAAGTATATCAGTTATTTGTCACTCTTCACCATTTGTATATTAATAGTAAAAATACTTTTACTTTAATGAAGTGTTGTAGTTACATTTATTTTTGCTAAATATCTTTTTGTCAAGATGTCTGATTCATTAGGAGTCTTATTGCCAAAAAGAAACATAATTATCAATAATTTTTCTCTCCATTATAGCAGTACTGAATAATGTTTAAGCAGCTCTGCAATTTATTATTCTCTTTGCTGTCAAAATATATCACTATTATTAAAAACTGCTATTACAGCATCCCAAGTCTCCAGCTGAGATTGAGGTCCATTATGATCAACCCCCAAAATGTTAGTGTTGAAAGATAATCTTTTTTTCCCAATGAATATGAGTGCAACATTTTACTGGTGTTTAGTATATGCCAGCAAAAGATAATATCAGCATAAGCTAGCTCATTTTCCCAAACTTTGAGCCTTCAGAAAGCCTTCTATCTGTGTTAGCACCACTGGAAAATGATGCTAACAGGTCAGGGAGAGTCTGCAATGAAATGGGCTTTTACTGCAGTGCTGGTTTGTATTCCACTAAGATAGAGGATGAGTGAAGCACACCCCAGACAATACAGCTCATCCACTTCCCTGAAATGGCAGAGGAACATCTATGACCTGTTTTACCACCAATAAAATGAAGACTCCTAAGAGACTGAATTTCCATGGAAACTTGCTAGATTGTGTATTTGTGCCTAAGCATCAACTTTCTGAGTACCAGCCAAGCTCTAGCAAACCATACCGGTCAAAAAATGGAGGGGCCATACATAGGAAAAAGGTGTTTTGCCCAACAAAGTCTTCATAGCTGTATCTTCTTCCTTGCACAGAGCCTTACGCTCTGACCCTGCAGACATCTTAGGCATGTGCTTCCCTAAATGTCAGTGGCAGCATGAACAAATAGCTAAAAAGTCTCTTTGTAATGAAAAACAACCTGACAGAACTGGTTCAGTGTCCTGTTAACACCAGTGTGTCACTGAAAGTTTTTCATATAGTCATGCGTCTTGGTCAGAAAAAGCCAGACTTCATCAAATGATGCATAAATTTGGTTCAGATATTTCAAGAGTTCAGTGAACTGGCCACAAGATAGATCCCCCTTTAATTTACATGTCAGCAGTAAATACAACTACTGCAAATTTTTGATAATGCAAAGATAATGTAGGATATCTTCAGAAAAGCCCTCAACTTTTTAAAATTCAGCCTTCGCACTATATGTCATGCTCTGATGTATTTCAGACATGTTACTCAAAATACAAGAAAAATTATTTAAAAATATATTCAGATTACTTGATAAGAACAATTTATTCACCCATGCCATTGTTAAATTAGACACAGAAAACACTGTATGAAAAAAAAGAAAAAAAAAGAAAAAAAAAAGGAAAATGTGTCTCTACACTTTGCATTCTTGACGAAAGATAACTAACTTTCTTCTCAGAGCCCTAGCAGATCCTGACAAACTGTATTTTATGTTTATTTCTTTGTGGAAAATGCTTATGTTTGAAGGTATGGTTAAAACTTCATTGGCAATTTATTAAACCCTAAAAAAAACCACTTTAAATTGAGCTTAGTGTCATACTTAAATGTCTGTAAAAATCCTTTATGTAGCAAGAAGATGAAACTCGATTTTAGTTAGATTAAAGAAAGCAATGAAATACATCCACATATGGTACCAATATAAAGCATTGTCAATGGTGTTGCTAAAAAAGCAGAATGAACCACATCTGGCAGTAGGGTAATCAGGTCAGGAAATTAATTTCTACAATGATAAAGTTAACCAAAAAATTTGAATTGAAAAGCTTCTTCTGCTAAGCAAATGCCATCTTTTAGGACTAAAATAGTGAGGGAGAAATTATATTTTACTCTTTTCAAATTAAAAAAGGAGTTTCATTGTCTTAGTCCATTATATTAGTCCATGACATAATGAACAAATTTTACTTTGACACTTGTTTCACATAGTGGGGAAAAAAGTAATTATTTGCTTATATCTGAAGGATTAAATCATCTTTAACCACAAAAATTAGGAAGGTACTATGTGCTGCTATGACACTTTCCAAAGGGGGGAAAAAAAAAAAAAGTTTTTTAAAAGAATTCATTTGAGATGGATTTGTGAGCTATAGATATATTTCAAAATAAAAATAAAAGAATCTGTAGAATGTAATGACTCCTTACACATAGTGTACCATAAGCTTAATTGACGGGATGATTGCAATGAAATTCAAACTACTCCATGATAAGTAGGGCAGAATGAAAGTGGTGATGTATATTAGAGGTTTCCCATGCAAAGCATTTCATTATACACGAGGTTTGTCATAACGCCATTCCATAATGGGATGCAAGTGTTAATTGTTGCACTGAGGTAATGGTTCTGCCCTTGGTATTCACAACATGCTCAGCTGTAGCGTTTAGTTCTATCTTTCTCTCTGTAAAGTATATGTTTAGTAAAAAGTAGAATCTTTTGAAAAATTAAAGGTATTTACTCTGTAGAATACGATTTTTACTTCTGAGAGTAAAGGAAAACAAAGAAACACCACTCACATAATCTGTTGATAAAATACGTAGCTATAATATCACTGCCATGTACACTGTCACCTGTATTCTTCACCAAGGAAGGCAACATAAACTCCCTAAGATGAAACACCTTATGGTTATCTGAAGGATTCATGTTTTCATCTTCTGCTGAAGGATGTGGACCTGAACATGCTGCATAAGTGACCAAGGAAAGTGTTTGATTATTTTCTGTGAGTTTGATTCCAGCATCAGTCCAGGATTTCTGAAGATACCACTCTCTATCTGATGGATATGGGCATGGGAGGGAAGCAGTAATGTAGAGGCATAATAGTAATTGGAAGGCACTCTATTGATCACTGGTGAATTTACTGCTAACTCCACTAAGTAAAAAAAAATAAACAAACAACAAACCAAAAAACACCAGAGCAACTAAAAGTCAGTATTCAATTTCTCTGTTGCCATTTAAAGATAGCAGGTGTCAAGGTGCCACAAGGGCTGACAGCCTCCTGGCACCAAGACACTGGGAGATCCATGTGGCGTCTGGGAGGTTTCTTCCACCACTCCCAGACCAAGATAGGGGTGATTCAGGGCCAAAGTCAATCCAGGAAGTCAGAATCAACCTGATATGTGGTTGTAGCTGGTGGAGACAGGTCTGCCTAAGGTGCTTCTGGGGCGGTGCTGATGACCATGGGATGCTGACATGAGGTCCTGGGTAGGGACAGTTGGGGATGCCAGAGTCTGGACAGTCAGAGAGAAAAATCACGGTGAGATAAGATTTTTTATATATTCCCAGACTTCGATTAAATGTTTAGAAGGAACAAAAAAGGTTTTGGAGATGGGAATTGGGTAAGCGTCCATTGCCAACATGTTAAAGCAATAAGATATTGATCATTCAGGCAAGTCATGTTAAGCATGTTCCTGAGCTGAGAAAAGTATAGTGCTACACGTAGAACAAGTGTACTCTTTGCAGGTTGAATTTATTATATTTTGTAGGACTCTTGGGTGATAAGATCATTGTAGTTCATAATTTGTCTTAAGTGGGAGAGCAGAAGACTGATAGAGAGAAAGGTTGAAGCACTGGATTAGGGGTTAAAGGACCGAATTTCCATTTTGGATGCTGATTGCTTGGATTGAACAAATCAGTTGCCAGGGGAGAATAATGTTTCTTTTTCTTTCCTTGTCTATTTTGTGCTAGAGATTTATGGACCCATTTATCATAATGATTTCAGTGAGACTACTCACAATAAATATATGAACAAGCCATAAACTGTTTGCAAGATTTAAACCTCTGATTAAAAGTGGGTTTTGTTGGGTCTTGTGGCAGAGAAATCTTTTTGCTGCTGCTTCATGAAGTGTTAGCATGCTTGTGTTTTAATATCTTGGAGCATTTGGTTATTGCAACATTATATTATTGTCATATGTTTGGTTTTTACCACTATGCGAGCATGAGGGCTATAGCCTAATCCTGGGCAGTGGATGTGTTTTCTGTATGACGTTCAAGTGGCAAGTTAGAAAAGTGTCCTGGGTTTCGCTAGGACAGGATTAATTTTCACCAGAGGCTGGGATGGGCCACAGCCAGGATAGACAACTGAACCAACCAATGGGATATTCAGTACCATACTGACCTCTGCCTGGTATACTGGGGAGGCGACAGCCATGTGGGAGGTAGAGGTAGGCTGGGCTGGTAGGACCAAGCTTGTGTGAAGTCCTCGGTGCAGCTCTACGTGGTCTGTGTATTTTACCACTTGCTTTATGTATTACTTCATTATTATCATTATTGTTACTCTTCTTATCTTTTGTTGTTCTGTTAAATTCCCCTTATCTCAACATATGTGGTTTTTCCTATGTTCTTCCTATTCTCATTCCCATCCCACCAGCGGGAGATGTGGGGGAAAGGTGAGCAAGCAGCCACATGGTGCTCAGGTCCCAGCTGGGTCTAAACAATGACAACAAACCAGACCTGTTATCAGTAATCTTGATATTGTTAACTTAACCCCTGAGAATTCTGAATTTTTTATCAAATTATGAGAAACTAAATGTCTATGCCTAGCTTCAAAAAACTATGTTGTGTTGAAAAATTGTGCTGTCTGTTGAGACATACTACTCTGAAGTGCTGCCAGATATTTCTATGTGAAAGGGCAATCATGCTTATTGTTTAGAAAATAGAGACAATTTTTTCCCTGTACCAGATCACTCAAATTTCACTAGAAATACTTAAGTAACATAACAGACAACAAAGGAAACACTAACTTTTTCCCAAAATGTCTTTCTTTTAGAACAACCTTAACTATCTGTAACTGCAGAATCTCTTCTAGGATTTTTTTTTTTTTCCCTTACTAGGCCTTTTTGAAGGCAGCACTATAACTTCAAAGGTTGCACAAATGCAGGTGAAGTGTGATGGTTTTGCAAATGGCTGGTACTTGCAACTTTGCTCTTTCCCAGGGGTAAGTATGTTTAGGTTTTGTTATAGCTTTCTCTCTTGTTTCTGAGAAAAAAAAAGTTATTGGTAGAGCGATTGTAACAGACAAGCTTCTTGTTAAATGACAAGATTTGTTATTTGGATATTGCAGCTTGTACTGCCAGAGTATCTAAAAGCCCCAAGCAGGCTGAGGTGGTGTGGAAACAGAATTACAATTGTAAAAAGTTAAGAGTCAAGAGAAAGTGGAGGAGGGTGGAGGAGGGAAGGCTGACATAATAAATCAATAGGAAATTCGTACTGAAGGCAAGAATTAAGGGTTTAATAATTTTTAATCACATTTTATTCTGAAGAGGAGTGGGAGAAGTGAAGGAATTATCAGAAGGACTTCACAAAAATAGTGTAGAGCTAGGCAAAAGATGTATTAGAAGGTTAGTGAAAGAAATAAGAACAAAATAGAGTAGGAGATGTTGAAGTGAAACTAAAAATAGTAATTTGTTGGCAGAAAATAGGTGTTTTTTAAACAGTGAAAAGTAAGTGACAGAGGGATCTATCATGCTGACCTGAAGAAAAGTGCAATGTTAGATGGATATCATAGGAAATCTTAACTTGCGATGTGGTGTTAAATTATTACTTTTGGAGGGGGTGTAGACTTCCTGATCTGATACTTTTCATTGATAACGCCAGTTAGTGGTTAGGAGAATTTTACCCTAATTCTTCATAACTTTCTGGATATATCTTGTCACTCTGTTCCTAATTTTGAGTGTAAACATGATGCTTTCCATACAGTGGCAGTTTTTCCTGCTTAGCTATCCTGGTATTCCCAAGTGTGCACATTGATGCTAGCGGTCTCAAGTTCTCAGTGAAGTCCTGGTCCTGATTTACCTTGGTATGATGGTGAAAACTGATGGGCCAGCAGCATGATTTATTAAAAAAAAAAACAAACCAAAAAAACCCCAAACATAAATTAAAAAAAAATCCGAAAACAAGCACAGGTGGGTAAACTCTTTTCCATTCTTCAGCCTTGATTAATGGTGAAACCACTGCAAAGTATAATTGGCAAATTGTACGGAACCAAGCTGTTCTTTGTGGAGTTCTCTGAATTTGGTGGGGGGTTTTGCTTGTTTGATTTTGTTTGTTTGGGTTTTTTTTCCCAAATATTCCTTTGGCATTGTGACCCGTGTAATGTGGGCCTATTCTTATAGTACTGAACACAACACTTCAGTCAAGACAACACTGTCACTGAAACATTTTATTTTTTCTGCAAGCAATTAATTTCCTTCCACTCAGGCTCTATTTCACTCATTGTACTGACAACCATGTAGCATCTGGGTGTGCTGCAAAGCCCTGCCTGAAGTGGAATTTTTGCAGAGTTCAGGTAAATGATATTCCCTGCATCTTGTTGTCTTACGGATTTCTTTTTTGAGTAGCGTTAGAGATGGATCAGACTCAGTTTATGTAATTGGATATTTATTCCACTATCTAAGTTTTTCTCTGTCAAACTTGAATCATAAAAAAGACAAACATGAGAAGGATACTGCTTTTTCTTTCTTCCTCTCTCTGTGCACAGGCCATTTCTTGGGATCTTGGACCATTCACAGAATTATTAATTCATGACCCTATTGCATGACTTCCAGTTCTTACCACACTCATGGTCATAATAGCTTGTCAAGTGTTAGGGCAGGGCCAGGCACTAGACAGATGCTCTCTATTAACCCCTCTCCCTTCCCAACAGGAAAGTGAATAAGGAAGAGACAATTATGGTTTGGAAAAGAAAATTCAATAATTTTAAATGACAGTAATAATAATAAAATTAAATATATAAAAATATATAAAGCAAATATCCGACCTACTGCCCATGATAGCAATTGCATCACCATCACCACTGATGCCATGGAGCAGGCACTGGGGAAGTCCCAGACTGGATGGAGCAGGAGACAGGAGCTGGATTCAGGAACACATGGATAGGGACTGAAGGCAGAATGGACAGAGTCCTCCCCAGACACTGGCCATTGAAGAAGAGAGCTTGATCCCTCAGCTTTATACTGAATATGACGTATATAGGATGGAATCCCTCGTTGGTCAGTTAAGGGTCACCTCTCCTGTCTGCTCCTCCATGCAGGTGCAGCCTTTTACCTTCTGCACCCCAAACATATTACACAAGATTTAGCACTGACCTTGGGCTGACCAGGAGCAAGGATAAGCCAGAGCCTTTCTGCATACCAATCTTTGGTAATAACTGTAAAAATCAACTGTTCTTACTGCTAGAAGCAGACACTGTCTGCAAAAATATGCTGTTAACTTCAGAAAGTTCAGTTAATTAGAAGAGCCTGAGATGAAAAGTAAAATGACTTAACAGAATTAGTTCTGTTCTAGCTCAAACCTAGACACAGTTTCATGACTTTGACTTTAAAATTGTGTCATGCAGACAGGTTGTTTTTGAATTTGTATGTTTTACTTCAGTAATTTAGTAGAGCAAGTAGGCATATCATAGCAGCATGACAGACAGTACATATGTATTATATAGATGATCTATATGGTAGGTATATGTATTATATAGAAGATTTTGGTGGTACTTGGTTTTTCTTAGCAACTGCTGCATCAAAGAGATGTGCCCTCTTATTCAGGTGGACTGGGAGAAGATATGATGGTGGGCTGACAGACTCTATAAATCTTTAGTCAATTTGATTTTTTATGGAAGCAGTTTAAGACTACAGTAAGTATATATACAGTTTGTCTAAGGGTGCAGGCAGAGGGACTTGCTGTGAAAAGGTAGATGAAGAGTCTCTCGTACCCCCTCTATCGGCAATTAATTTTGGCTGAATAGAACTGTGCTGCATTGCAGTTAGTCAGCAGTGACCATGCAAGCTAGAGGAGCACTATTTTGAGTTTCTCTAATGATATGGACCAGGCCTCTAATACACAGGGCCCTACTATTGTGATCACACAAAGCCATAATAAAAAGGTTAAACGACTTAATTTGACTTACAGTTTCTATTGGAATAAACTTATCTATTGGAATAGGGTTGATTTGTTTTGAAATTGGTTTCCATTTACTTGGATTTTGATAGACTTGCTTACAGAATCACCATGTAATACACGTGTCTTAAAAATCTCTTTACTACACTAAAATAACAGGTGTCTATTTAGAAAATGGCTAATTTGTGAGCCTTTGTTTATATATATATACACTTTCTTTTGTTAACCCTCACTCATACCACTTCAACTGAGTTCAAATCAGGCTGTGATTTTCTAGAAGGAATACAAGATGTGAATATCTCACAATACCCTGAAAGCTTTGCAGTAAGCAACACTGCTAAGATAGTAATAGAAGTTGCTGCATCTTTGTAACCAAGAGTGCTTAGAAAAAAAATCCAGTGTATTTAGTAATACAAAATACTCTCTAAAAATTAATTTCTGTCCTGTGTCTTCTTTATAATCAAATTGATCATTGCTTAATTGCCTCTTACTAGGAGTCTGTTAACAAGAAATTGTCAATCTCATGGATGGATGCTGGCATGTACTAATCAGGATTATTATAAAATATAACTGAAACTGGCAATGACAGTTACAGTCTGAAGAGTCCTTACTACCTTTGTGCCACTGCACTAGTACACAAGCTGCCATCACATTATGCTGCCTTTGGGACTGCAAGGATTTGTCTTTAAAATAAATTTTAGCTTGTAAATGAAGATACACCATATATCTGGATTTCATAGGTTATTTTGGTTAAGCTTAAAATATGAGCAATATAATACAAGATTTTATGAGGTCTGAGTTGGGATGGATATAGACTACTTGATATACAGCCTCTAGGTAGTTTCTCTTCTGTATTTTTATGTTCCACCTTTGTTATTCTATCATAGTATCAAGGGACAGCATTTTCCCAAAGTAAATGTTTTCAACTTGTTAGATACAGAGAGATAGATATGGGTTGTTTTGGGGTTTTTTTCTTAACAGTTTAATTTCTTCAGTGAGAAAAATCTGTACTTGCACATGAATTAAGATAAATTGATCACTCTCTGTAAAATATTTGAGAAATAAACATTATAATTGCTTCCTTTCATCACAATATTGTACCAGCTTGACTTCTTTCACCAGCCAACCTCCTCAGACCATCCAGAACTGCCAAAACATTTGAGATAATACACACTCAATTACAATATTATAAAGATGAACCATCTGTACTGAAGTTTCCAGT
The DNA here is from genome assembly GCA_025331215.1 of Actenoides lindsayi. Lineage (NCBI taxonomy): Eukaryota > Metazoa > Chordata > Aves > Coraciiformes > Alcedinidae > Actenoides > Actenoides lindsayi. The sequence goes on along the minus strand of WTSP01014467.1, from coordinate 67,531 downwards.
ATTGCATGAGAATGAAAATAGGAAAATGCAAAATCACAGATAGGTTGTTACAAGTCCCAACATGACATAACTGAATTAAGTCAGTTCCTAGCATTGCTAAATAACCTTCACAGGTTTTACCATCTAAAGTTAAACCCAAAATTAGAAAGACTATGTTGGCTATTCTGTGGAATCCTGTCAGAGTGAAGTATATCATTTCATTGCATTCAGTGAATAGCATTAGTTTTACCAAAGCTTCAGTTTTATAATGGAATCAAATTCTGTTCACAATTAAGGAGTTTGGAAGTAGGCTTTCTTTCTGTTATGCCTTACTCCACATTCATGAAAGTATAACAGGCACTGTTCACTATTAATAGTAATATATTAGAAAGACTATGTTGGATATTCTGTGGAAACCCCTGAGAGTGAAGTATACTCACCATACATATTTTCTTTTATATCTTGCACTCAACTTCAGTAGATCTGTCTTTATACAGGTATAACCCATTCCTCATACTGCAATCCCTCTGAGGTTCCTCTTGCATTGATAAGAACAAAGCTGTGTGCAGCAGATGAAATGCTGTATATCCAATGGTTAGTGCTTTATATTCATTGATGGCTTACAAATAGGTTTACCTCTCAATGCAGCTCTTGCCTAAGATTTTTATGTACATATGTTTTGAGCTAGGTGTGCTATATTTAGTAAGCTAAACTGAATTGGCTAGTATGCAAGAGTTAAGGTAGTATACTAATTTAAAACCATTTAGGTTTTTTTCATGTTCACTAGAATGACTTTTACCTTTTTTTAGCGATACTTAATTTCCTCCACTTGTACAGCAGCACTGGGAGCCGAATACAGGGAGAAGAAAAGTTTTCAGTGCCTAGATATTTATTATTCTAATGACATTCCCAGTTACTTAAATAGAACTGTAGTGTATCCAAAATGTGAGCTAGAGGTACAAAACAATTTCTGTTATGTGCATACTGTGTTACGTAAAAAATGGAGCAGGAAGGCAGAACAAAAGACAGTTATTCCATAAGAAAGAAGTTTTGGGTTTGTTTTTTGTTTTCTTTCTTTTCTTTCTTTCCCCTTCCTTCCTCTTCCTTCCTCTTCCTTCCCTTCTTTTTCCCCACCAGAAAATAACCTCTTCCGTGATCCAACATGAGCCCATGTCAGGGTTTGTTCAGTTGGTGTATGATTTCCTGTGTTAGTGAAAAGAGAATTACGAGATGCCACAGCCTTCATTTCAGACCTGTCCTTCTCTGTGTGGATGACTCTAGACATAGACTGAGGGTGCCCCAGATGCTCTCACCGACCCTTAGATTTAGTTGGGAGCACAACTGACCACCTCCATCTCTTTCTGAGCATATTATCTATAAGATAATCAACAGGAATTCCCTCTCTTCTCACACATTGCTTCAGCACAGCTGCTGCAGGAACTGTGGAGAGTACCAAGGTAAGGTCTTTGCTCTTACTCACATTGTAGGGAAGGAGGTTGCCAATAGCTCCTCTCCATACTGTTATACCACCTCAGAGCAGGAAAGACACAGCCTCTGAAAAAGGCTATGCTGCTCAGAACAGTACAGGCTGAAACTGGAACAGCTGCGTCCCAACATGTTAGGCATTTAAGATGGGTATTCCTCTTCACACTGGGTACATTTAAAGTGGTGTTCTGTAAACCCTGTGTCTCAAATGTTTGTTCTCAGACTGTCTCAAGGCAAGGCTTTCCTTCATCCACATGTGTGATTTCAGCCCCTGAAAAGACACCTAAATGTGCAGGGTAGAAAGACCTGTTTCGTGCCTTAACCAGATGATCAAGTTGCTGATGTTTGCCAACATAGTCCCACCATTGTCAACTTAGACTCAGCTGACTGGGCCATGCCTTTGCAAGTCTTAATAGAGGACTTCCAATCCTCTACTACAACCTAGTTTAGTCCTTCTCTTTTTCTATTGTGAATAACATAATTTGAGTTTTTCTTAGCTGATAAGCAGTCATGTATGAAAAACTAGTTATGATAGTGATGAAGCATAAACTTCTTAAACTGATCTTATATTTGAAAAGGCCAGTTAATATATTTAATAAGAATTAAAGATACAGGAGAAAAATCATCAAACTAGCTTCTCAGCAGGTCACATGTTGACTCTACCATGTTAAAGCCAAAGGATTTTTAATTATTTTATAATTCCTTACTGCTGTGAGACTGGAGATAACAACACAGGATAAACTCTGCATAAGGACTTAGAACCCTTGAGTTCTATTTTATTGTATAATTTTTCTCATGTGTTTTTTTGTTTGGTTTGGTTGGTTTGGGGTTGTTTTTTTTTGCTATAAGGCAGTTAATTTAATCTCTTTTTCCTCAGTTCACTAAATAAAACATAGTTTTTTGTTTTCCTAATATCTTATCCTATTCCTTTCCCATCATATTTAAGGAGATTGCAACTTTGGACTTCCAGCTCTTCTGATGTCTAGATGCGTAACCTAACACAACAGGATACACAGTTTATTTGAGCTATTACACTACAATTCAATAAAACAAACCAAGATATACATGACTACAAGTTATTATTATAGACAAGAAATATATTATTGTATGCAAGAGAGGGAGAACCAAGAATTTATTGTTAACCTAACAAAAAGTGATGACCTAATCATAATATGGCCATTCTTACTAGTCCAGCAGTACAAGCATAGTCCAAACTAGTGCAGAAAAGCCTTATTAATAATAATGTCATTAAAATTGTTAAATACGGTAACTTTTTATGGTGTTATGCTTGCCCATCCAGTATCTCTCTAGGTCAAGTGTTTGAGCCTTCCCCAAGAAAGAGGTGGAGACGGTCACAGCCACTTATCAATGTCTTCACCACTGACATTACTACCGATGTTATTACTGCTGTTTTTAAATTGAATTGACTGACCTTTCTCTCCCATTTACTAAAATGTTTTCATAACAGGCACACCCATGTGTTGCTGCTGACTTAGGAGGCTTTCAGAACGAAACAGTGAACCTGAAAATAAAGATATTTTGAAAGGCAATTGAATCAGCAATAGGACCCTAAGATTTTCAGAGGCATACATCTGCATTTAATGGGTAATACTAGTCTCTGAATCTGCAAGCAAATCAAACATTGATTAATATTTCAAGATAATTAACTACATTTATTACATTTAGATATATAGCCTGTGCTGAAACGAGGTTGACTGTTGAACCAAAGCTTCAACATTGTAAAATTCACACATATTATGGTGTGATAGTAAGTGCTGAGCTGATCTGGTTACAAAATTATCACTTACTGTATGGAGAGTTTAGAGAGGTGGAAGCTGATGTTCCATCAATTCATACCAGTTCTCTTGAGGACTGATCAAGTAGTGCTAATTTAATGAGTGATAACTGTAATGCTTATAATTAGTTCTCTTTGTTTCTCAGGCAGTATTTTATTTTGCCTGTGTACTCCTAGAGAATCTTTACCCTCTGCTGGGTGAGGGAGGGAACCTTTTGACCAAGAACAAGGAAAAGGCTGAGCTGATGAGGGCCCACATTGCCTCAATTTTTGTCAGCAATGCCAGTTGCTACCTGAGGGTCCAGCTCCCTGAATTGGAAGATGGGGTTGGGGAGCAAAATGCAGACCACATAATCCAGGAGAAAATGATCAGTGACTTATTGTGCCACATAGATGTGCACAAGTCTGTGGGACTGGATGGGATCCACCCAAGGTTACTAAAGATGCTGGCAGAAGTGCTCACCAAGCCACTCTCCATTATTTATCAACAGTCCTGGCTAACTGGGGGGATCCTAGTTGACTGGAAGCTAGCAAATGTGACACCCATCTACAAGAAGGGCTGAAAGGATGATCCTGGGAGCTACAGACCTGTCAGTCTGACCTTGGTGCCAGGGAAGGTTATGGAACTGGTCATCTTGAGTTTCACTGCACAGCACATACAAGACAACCAGGTGATCAGGACCAGTCATCATGGGTTTACAAAAGACAGGTCCTGCCTGACTAACCTGATCACCTTCTACAACAAGGTGACCCACGTAGTGGGTGAGGGAAGAGCTGTGGACATTGTCTACCTGGATTTTAGTAAGGCCTGTCTCCCACAGCATTCTCCATCAGAAACTTATAGGTCAAGGCTTGGATAAATACACTCTGCACTGGATAAAAAAACTGTCTGGATGGCTGGGCTGAAAGAGCGGTAGTGAAAGGAGCTAAGTCTGGCTGGCATCCGGTCACAAGTGGTGTTCACCTGGGGTCAGTACTGGGGCCTGTTCTCTTTAATATCTTTAGTAATGATCTGGATGAGGGGATTGAGTGTACCCTCAGTAAATTTGCAGGTGACACCAAGCTGGGTGGGTGTGTCCATCTGCTAGAGGATAGGGAAGCTTTACAGTGGGACCTAGATAGGTTAGATCAGTGGGCCAAGGTTAATTGCATGGGGTTCAACAAGGCCAAGTACTGCGTCCTGCACTTGGGTCATAACAACCCCACGGTAAGCTACAGACTTGGGGATATGTGGTTGGAAAGCTGCAAGTTGGAAAAGGACCTGGGGGTATTGATCAATAGTCGACCATATACAAGTCAGCAGTGCATGCAGGTGGCCAAGAAAGCCAATGGCATCCTGGCTTGTATTAGAGACACTGTGGCCAGAAGGAACAGGGAGGTGATCATCCCCCTGTACTCAGCACTGGTAAGGTCACATCTTGAATATTGAGTTCAGTTCTGGACCCCTCACTATAAGAACATAGAAGTGCTGGAGGGTGTCCTGAAAAGGGTAACGGGGTTTGTGAAGGGCCTAGAGCACAAGTCCTATGAGGAGTGGCTGTGAGAGCTGGGCTTGTTTAGTCTAGAGAAGAGGAGGCTGATGGAAGAACTTACCACTCTCTACAAGTCCCTGAAAGGAGGTTGGAGTGAGAAGGGGGACAGCCTCTTCTCTCTAGTGACGTGTGACAGGACCTGAGGGAATGGATGCAAGCTGCTCCAGGGGAGGTTTAGGCTGGATATTAGGAAACACTTCTTCACTGAAAGGGTTAGCAAATATTGGAATGGAATGTCCAGGGCAGTGGTGGAGTCCCCATCCCTGGAGGCACTTAAATGGCGTCTGGACCTGGTGCCTAGGAACGTAGTTTAGTGGTGAGCTTGCAGTGTTGGGTCAGAAGTTGCACTAGATGATCTTGAAGGTCTCTTCCAACCAAAGGCATTCTCTGACTCTGTGATTTATGTTTAAGAAGGCATTGCTAATCTTTTTCTCATGCCTGTTAACATACAAAAATGATTTAAAATTCTCTTTATTCTTACGCTGTTCCATAATTAACAGTCTTGCTGAGATATCAGGACTTTATTGTCATCCACACACAAAATACAGGCTATCTTACTAATATCATGTGAAACAGAAACATAAACTGTAGATTTTTTTAATGTTTTGCATAGTAACCCTATTTGGGCTGGAGTCATTGGACCCTCTTGTGCTGTTTCTGTCTGGGAAAAAATTAGTCTTCTTAATAGTAGCTAGCATGGGGCTATGTTTTGGATTTGTGCTTAAACCAATGTTGATAACACAGATCTTTTTATTATTTCTAAGCAGAGCTTACACATAGTCAAGGCATTTTTTGCTTCTCACACCAACCCACAAGTGAGTAGGCTGGGGATGAACAAGAAGTCATGGAAGGGACGCAGCTGGGACAGTTGATTCCGACTGACCGAAGGGATATTCCTTACCATATGACATCACGCTCAGTAATTGAAGAAGGAAGGGGAAGACATTTGTAGTGATGATGTTTGTCTTCCTAAGTAACCGCTACATGTGTTGTAGCCCACCTTTCCTGGAGATAGCTGAACACCTGCCTGCTGATAGGAAGTGGTGAATGAATTCCTTGGTTTGGTTTGCTTGTGTGCACAGCTTTTGCTTTACCTGTGAATCTGTCTTTATCTCAAAACATGAGTTCTCTCACTTATACCCCTCTAATTCTCTCCCCCCACCCCACTGGGGGGAGTTTGTGAGCATCTAGGTGGTGCTTTGGTGCTAGCTGGGGTTAAACCATGACAGCACTCCTTTTTCTTCTCTATGAATAACAAATATTTTGTATTTCTTGCAATGCAAGCTGTGGTACAGAAGAAATAAGAGTAAACAATTACAGTGACTTGGTTCTGTTCATCAACCAGAAGAATGAATTTCAAGTATCTCCAATTTCAAAAGAAACTCCATGCTAAACTTGCTTTTGTTTATACTTCTGTCATTGGAACTGGTTATCTCCTCAGATACTAAGTCAACCTGAACTAAAATATTTGAGCATGGAAGGACATTTCTCTGTACTTTTAGGTGTGCAGTTTCTGGGTATGTTTGTATTCTTTTTTTTTCACAAGTGAAAACCCAGGTTCCCTCTTCTGTCCAAATATCCCTTTTAATTTCTTCCCTTCATGAAGAAAAGTGAGTGTGGGAAAGATTGTCTCTGCATGGCTCCTTCACAATGGCAAGGCACTGCAGAGTGGTATGTGGAAGGAGCAGGTATGGGTGATGCTAGGGGAAGAGGCAGATATGTAACCCAATGTAAGAAGCAGCTGTGGACCTGTATACTCAGACATCCTCAAGATCCTTACTTTCCAAAGAAAAGATTCTCAATGGGCAATGTAAAACTTAATGCTTTAAGTATTTACAGAAATATCTCCATTCTGAAGAAATGTTTCATGTATACAAACACATGCCAAATCTGGCTTTCTGGTGGGGTACTTAGTTAAGATGACATGGATTCTGGTTCGTGAAGATGGAGATGGAGGGAGAATCTACAGGGATTTTATTGTATTATTTTACTATCATGGCACAAATAGTCTATTTTCCAGCTAGTGCTCTCTCTGAAAATTACTTCATACACTTCAAGAAAAACAGTATTTTCAAAGTCAATCATCCCTAAATTCAGTTCAAAATCAACTGTGCAGAAATGTTTCCATACATTTTATTTTTAAACATGAGATGAGCAGGCTTCATGTTGTAAGCAGATTTTTTATATCCAAAATCATGTTAATGGCAACCCTGTAATAGTAGTAGGTCCAAGAAAAACTTGAACTCCTGGCAACCCCAGGAAAAAGAGAGAATCTAATGACTTTTTAAAAAATCTATGTATGTCCTTTGGGATTCCATGAAATCCTGAAGTGAAAATCTCTGATAAAATGCTACATGTAGGGACAGAAAAATATAAAAAAT
>WTSP01014467.1:40033-60259 GCA_025331215.1 Actenoides lindsayi | reverse complement strand
AGAATCCAGCTCCTGAACACAGCTCCCGGCTGCTGCGGGGCCCAGCCTGGGACTGTCCCAGTGCCTGCTCCACAGCATCAGTGGTGATGGTGATGGAATTCCCATCGGGGGGGTTGGGCTCGATACTGGTTTTGTGTATATTTGTATATATTCCATTTTTGTTATTATTATTTTAATTTTCATTAAAGCTGTTCCAGTTCTCTTTTCTAATCGCTCAGTCTCTCCCCCTTATTCCCTTTCTCTTCCCCTTTGTGGAGGGAGGGGGGTTAACAGAGAGCGTCTGTTATAAGTCTAAGGAGCTGCCCTGACCCTAAACCTGTGACAGATTTATTGGTGCCCAACGTGGGACTCGATCAGAGATCTGAGAGATTGCCCAAATAGTTCAAATTCCCGTTTGCTCACTTCCCCCCTCCCTGAGCATCTTTAAGAATTTGAAACTAAACCAGGCTGCCAAAATGGTGTCGTTTCTGAGAGCAGTGTCCGTTCCTGTCTTTTTAGCATTTCTTTCCAAGTTAAATCTGGTTTCTTTTGCCTTCAGGGAGAACTGTGGGTTAATCAGTCCTTTTGGCAATTGGGCCATGTGTTCTTTTGTCTTGAGATGGACTTGGCCTAGTGTTACAAAGGGTTTCTGTTTTGTTCACCTGACTTTCCTTTTGGTGTGAAAATATTTCTAATGAAACTCTTCTAATTGGAAAATACCCTGGGTGCCTAAGCCCTTGATAGCTGGGTCTGAGGCTGATCTTGTGCTGTCAGTTCATCTGTGTTGGGAGCTGATGGATGTCAGCACTGAATCCAGGTCTCTGCAAAGTACTATCAAAACAAATTGTTATGTTTTTCACTCCAGGGTGTGAACTGGCTTGGTTGAGGATTTGCTGGGGAGGGGGGATAAGTTTTATTTTTGTAGCAAACCTTCAATTTTTCCTGGGTAGGATGGTTTTGGTGGACACCACTCAGATCCCCATGTTGCACAGATTTTCTACAGCCTTAATTTGCATTGGCTTTAACAGAGCCAAGGTGGTGTTTCATGCATGAAATTGTTAGTGCTGGAATAGCAGAGCTGTCTGGCTTATTTTCCTCCTGCTCAGTGTAATGTTGAGGACATTTCAGCAGTAGGTTGGACTGCGTGGATTGAATTTTGGGTGAAGTCCTGGCCGTGTGAAATTTGGTTGCCTGTTAATTAATCTTACTTGCTGATTCCACTGAATTTTTTAGGAGTGAACTGGGATGAGGAGGGAGAACCCTTCATTTGTGAGACAGCGTGTTCCCAAGAACATTCACCAACATGAAGAACATTTTGAAAAGAACTAAGGAAACAAGCAGCCTCTTTGCTGATGTGTTTGCTACTGTATTTGCAGGCAATCTCCCCAGGGTCATCACAGGCAAGGAGAAACCCTCCCACTCTAGCTGGAAGGTTGGAAGAACCATGGTTGTTGGGTTACCTGGAGTCTTGTGACCCTCAATGGCACCTGAAAGTGAGTTTCTTCCTTTCCCCATTCTTTTCACATCAGCCTTTTCCCAAGAGACTGCTGTGCTCTCTGGAGCCTTTTCTGAAGGAGCGGCCTGGACAACACCCCAAGAAACCAGTGTGGCTGTGTCCCCCCGCTCCGGGAAACTGTGTTACAAGAGAGCTTCAGTTCCTCCCTTGTGTTCTGCCTCTGTAGTTGGGAAAACCAGAAGAGTGTGAGCTGCACTGACTGCAGTCAGTAAGGAGCATCGTGTGCGGGTGGGAATACTGCAGGGTACAGAGCTGAGTGAATAAAAGTGAAATGAGAGCTGCTGTTTGGAAGTGGGATTAAGATACAGTTAAACAGAAAGGAAGTGACAGATTTTCATGCAAGGGATGATTAACCTTTGGTATAGAGGAGGTGGAGTCCTTATTCTGCAGGTCTTTGACTTGAGACTGATTCATATCCCAGCAAGCATGTGTTAGCCAAGTGAAAGTTACTGACCTTGGCCCTGCCTTTGGGAAGGAAGGAAAGTCAAAGGCATGTGGTGAACACTCCCAGCTTTCATCTTTGTAATCATCCGAACTGACTCTTTACTTGCCTCAGCTTTCATGCCATCTCTGCTGCTTTTTCTAACTTTCTTCTGGTGGGTCATGTGCTCACATCTTTACAGAGCCCACTGGAAACAATACCTGCTTTTTTTTCGAGCTGTCTTCCCTCCAGTTCCTTCCTTTTACCTTGTCAAACACCAGGAAGGGTTGGCTTGAAAACTTTGTCCATTTAGCAGAGCTTGGCTTCAAGTCAACAACCCCAGGCTAACAGTGTTTATCAGGCAGCAGGAGAACAATTCTAATTCCTGCACAGTTATCATTCTTCCTGTTGGGGCTGTTCTCCAGCACGTTGAGATGCTGAGAAACTTCATGCACAGGTGTTTGCAAGAGGCAGAAAGATTGATGTGTCCCTGCAGGTTTTACAACCGATCCTATCGGTCACAACGACCTCTATTGTCTTAGGGGAGGGTGCTGTGTTTTATTTTTTTCCCCCTAAATGTTGGTTGTAGTTTGTGGGAGCCAGCTCGGTGCAGTCACAGAAAGGGGACCTGCTTGGTGTTAAATTGGTGTCTCAGCCTGGTTCCTGTGCTGGAAGTGTGTGCATCTCTGGCAGCCTCAGTAGAACATCCATATATGCTCTATTACGCCTTTGCCTCGTGGTTTAAAAGTGACAGCGAAAGAAAATCAAGACCAAATACTGCACAAGGAGCAGCTGAGTGGATAGCCCACGGATCAGCCAGATTATCACGGGGACATCCTGAGCTGTAGCTGGGAACCAAACGATTTAACCTGCCACAAATTGTTCCCACCAGCGAGCAGCAGATGTGGCCTGCGTGCCCCTGACCAGCTGTGCCTGCCATGGGCTTTGGTGGCACCTGAAACCCTCCAGAGGCCCCACGCTGCCACAAGCACCAGTAACCCCAGCCCACAGGACAGAAGGACTGCTGGAGGGAGCGATGGACAGCAGCGAGCAGCCTGTGCTGCCTCACCTTGCTGTCCCCTAAGCCCCCAGCAGCTGGTGGCACCAGCATCCTCATGCCTTGCCTGGTTAGGGGTGGAGGTGGTGGAACAAGGTGTCCCCCCCCATGCTGGAAGGACTGCATGTTAACGGCAGGGTTTCTAGACTGGTTTGCAAAGGGGAGTACAAAAGGAAAAACCTCTTGCTCACAAACTCCTTGACCCAGCCTCTTCAGCGAGACAAATAAAAAGAGGCAACAGCCAACACACCACCTTGGTTTTGGTTTTGTGGGTTTTTTTGCTTCTCTATCTTTTCCAAGAGAAGAAAGGACAACCAGGGTACACCCATCTAGGCACTAGTGGGGTGCCCTGCTCATCTCAGGACAGGCAGAAAAGTAAATACTCTAAGGGCCAGCCTCAGCTTTTCCAAACAGCACTTCCCAGGGAATATCCAGGCACTGCTCACACATTTTTGGGCATGAGAAGCCTGTAGGATTTGTTTTTTTCTGACTGAAAACTGCTGCAATGTGCTGTAGATACTTCAGTACCATCATTTTTAAAAAGGACCTTGTAGCAATGATTGCACCAACAAAATTTGGCATTCCCACTTTTATATTAAATTTTTTTATTGAGATGATGTAATTACAGGCATTTTAAAAATTATTTGCAACTCACTGGCCCTGAGAATAGGCTTTTTTGTTTGTTTTTGTTTTATTACATTCATTTGATTCAGTCCCTTTGCCCCACACCTTGAAAAACCAAAAAGCCATCATCAATAAAAACAAGACTAGAATTTTATTGGGGGGGGGCGGGGGGGGGGAGAAGACCTCAAAGTGATGCATTCTCGATTTGCACACGGTTGCAGTCTGACAAAGTGATCTGGAGAATGCATGTGTGGAGTTGGGAATCTGGGGAGGGTGGCAGCGATCTGTAAGTTCACAGAAAGGACCCCAGTCGTGTTTTTTGGATGGAGAGGCAGTTAGAGAGTTTCAAACTTAAACTAAGAAAATGTTCTGCTGTGGAATTGTGTGTCCTACCTGCCCGGCTTGTGGCTTGTTTAGACATGTAGCAAGTTGATGGCAATGAAGGTCCCACTTCACTGTGTGGTATGGAGATCCTTTGTTGGGTGTTGAGGTTGGAAGAGACCTCTGGAGGCCATCTGGCCCAACCTCTTGCTCAAGCAGAGCCACCCAGGGCCAGTTGCACAGGACCATGTCGATGGCTTTTGCACGTCTCCAAGGGTGAGACTCTTTCTGCCTTTTCCCACTTGCTTTGGTGGCAAAGGCAGAAAATTTGGCTACCTTGCTGCTGGCAAATGCTACACAGGGAAATCAGAAACTGAGGAGGGAAGATGGGTGTCTGTGTTGGTGGAAAGACAGTGATGCCTTTGCTAGCCCAGCCAGGCAGCCACATGTGTCTGTAGCTCAGTACGTTCATGCTGTTTGCACTCCGTGTATCTGCCATTTGGATGTGAGGTAGATGGGAATCTGCCTACTGCAGCTGCTCTAACCTGCTTTATTTAATTATTTTCAGTCATAGCTGGTCAACTTGCTTCCAAGACCCCGAGAGCAGTTCAAATTCTGCAGCTCCCACAACACGTCCCCAGCCCCTACAGCTCTGGTAGCTGCAGTCACCCACGCCTGTCACTGCTGCACCACAGAGAGCTGGCAGGAGGCAGGGGACAGCACCAGCCAGGAAGGGCCTCCGTGGGGTCAGCTTGCTCCAAGGTCAAAGGCTATTTTCATTCTGACTAGCAGCAGCCTTGACATAACTTCTCTGTGGTTCTGGTGGAGAAGAAGTTGTCTTATGATGTCTTTTACGCGTGAACTGGAAGGTTTTCTATCAGCCCCCAAACATGGTGTCCCTTTGACTTGGATTCTGCACGTGACAGTGACTGTGTTTCTGGTGGAGGTGAACATTTCCTGTGCCAAATTTCCCGATGGGACAACACGTGTGATTTCAAGAGTCCAGGCTTTCTCTTGCTTAACCCAGAGCTGAGGGTTGACTTTGTTGCTAGCATACAATCTTACACTGGTGGATTGTCTCTCCTTCTCTGCACTTTGCAGTGTGCACCTTGGCCGTTACAGAAACCTGTGGCTCATCAGAGCACTTTATACAGAAGGTCCCTATTGTTTTGTTGGGTTTTTTTTTCCTCACTATCTTGTAGCAGTAGCTGCAGCAGGCAAAAGAAACTATCACAGCTCAGGCACTGTCACAGCCAGAGCCACAAAGGATAGGGATTGTTCTCTGCACAGACTTGGTTTCTTTCTACCACTGAACACCCTGAAACACAAGCAACCAGCAAGAGCCTTTCTTCATACTGACAGTTCTGATCACACTTCACCCATCATTCTTATTCACCTCTTCACCACACCCTCTGCACCCCAGCTCCTGAGACAGGGCCACAACCTGGGTGCTGTTGAGAAGGGTGACAGAGCACAGTAACTCCTTGACCCCCTGATTTCAACGGACCTTTGGTTTCAGATCCATGACCACTGCAGTCCCTCTGTGTCTCCCCCCTCCTGAGCTCCAGGGCCTTCAGAGTGCCAGCCGAGGCGGGTGACAGGTCGTCTGCTCATCTTTCTGACAGGTCGTCTGCTCATCTTTCCAATGCACCCTCCCGCATCTTTTCTTTTGAGGCAGAGAAAGCCAGGCATGTGGGGTGTGTGGACTTGTAATATCCTGACCATCATTTAGGGAAAGAACTGGCTGGGCCAAGCTCAGGGAAAGATGCACACCCTTGTCATTCCTCGTCTCATATTGGCTCTGAAAAATCTCTCCTCTTAGCACGGTGCCTGTCTACACCCCTAACAAAGCTGTTCCTTCTCCGACCTGGGACTCGGTATTAAGTCTTTTGTGAGACTGGACTAGCTCTGTTCAAACACGGGGGACACTATTCATTGCCGAGTGCCTTCTCTTCCTGGATTGATTAACCCTCTTTTAAAAGAGGTGGTAAATGTTGTGTTGGTTTAACAGCTGATAAAAGCTCTATCATGGGAATGTATCTGGTTTTTTTTTGGTTGAAAACAGATTCAATTAGCACATTGGATTTTTTGTTTGATTTTTGTTGTTTTTGTTTTCATTTTTATTTGTTTTCATTTCTAATATGCATGTTCCCATAACAGAGGCTTTCTGGTTCTAATGAACTGGTGTCAATGTGCTTTCTTCCAGACACCACGTGATTGCAGCACGGTTTCTCTACACATCTTCTCCCTTAACCAGCATCGTTTCTGCTGCTCTATCTTCCTTCCATTAAAAGGACCACTGATGATGGATTGCTGGACACCACTGATGTTCTTGTCAGGGTGGCCCAAGCAGTGTCAAACAAGAAAGTCCAGCAGTTTCTCCGGTACTGGGTGTTGAGGGCTGCTGAGCTTCCAGTGACCAAGCTAGGCACAGCTCTTTGCCTCATGCAAAGCAGCCTCAGTGAAGCAAAACAAGTCAGGGGTGCAAAAAATGAGGCACCTTGTAACTAGGACAAAACCCCAAACCAAGAAAGCAACAAGGCTGTAGGGTTTGTTTTTTTCCTTGGCTTTTCAATCGTATTAAAAACAGGCGAGCTGAGACAAGCTCCCTTGATGGCAGAGCTGTGAGGTGGGGGAGGGTGGTGGGAGGCATAAAAAAACCCCAAAACCAAATCCCAAAACCAAGCCAAAATGAATTACAAGATACAAGTATAGCTATTTGGTCTCTAGTTCTCTACCATCAGATTGCAGACTGGTGAATCACCGACCTCTCCAGCAGCACAGAATGATCCTGGAGAGGTTTCTCAGTAATGCAAACCATGAGATGGGTCCCTTTGCTTTCTCCCTACGACATAAGGAACAGTCCTTCACCTTTCACCCCAGAATTGCTAGCAGGTGTAAGAAACACCTCTCCTTTTTGTAATTACAGATGCTTCACCCTTTGCTTTTTATCGAAAGCTTTGAGTTGAAATCCTGCATTGTGGATATACTGTGGGGGTTACATACATATATGTATCTATATATATGAAATGTTTCTATATATACACACATATATATGTACTTGTCCCCACTCTCCCTCCCTCCCTCCCCGCTCCATTCTATCACTTCTTTGCTGGAGGGAGGGAAAACTTCAACATCAGTCTCTTGCACAGGTTTGTCACGTTTATTTTTCTCCTCCCTGGAGCACTTAGGTGATTGGTTTTGGTCCATATTCCAGCAGTTAACAGCCACTCCCAGGACTCGCCGTGAGCCCAAGCTACGCTGGGACGGTATCCCAGCCTACACCTGAAGGGTGACTCCTCTTCATCTGACAGCTGCAAGTGGTACATTCTGTCGGTAGCATCAACACATCTCCCAGTGGCAGCACATGTGAATTGATCCAAGCAAACGGGAACCCTTGAGCAAATCCCTTCTGTGACGCTACCGTTTTAGGCGGTGTTCTGTCGTGAGACTCGCACGGGGAATCAGAGCGCTGTATTTCCATAGGAAAGCCTTCTGAAAAAAAACAACCAACCCAAAACAACAAAAGCATAATCTGACGTCTTGTCCTATGTGAGATAAGGAAAGTCAAACTGCATGTTTATTAGAGAAAAAAAAAACCCAACCCCCCCCGCCCCCCCCAACTGAAACAAACCAAAAAAGAAAGAAAGAACTCAAGGGAGACATTGTAGGAACAGTGAAGTAGTGCATAAGTCCAGGCTTTCTCCCCTTTACTTTTCTTGCCAGCACCACTTCAGCCTGTTAAGTTTGTTTTGTTAAGGTGCTTCAGGTCCTGCGTGATCTTCAAGCTAAGCGGCGACCCCAAGTACTGCTTCTGTGTTGTTGCTTCCCCTCCCAAACTGTGCCAGCCATCTAGGCAGACGTTTCTCCCGTGGACCCACAGAGGTGGTGCACCAGTTCCCTTCAGCACTCATCTTCTTGGTATATTTGTTCATCCAGTTCCTGGGATTCAAGGTGCTCGAGGCGGTCTGTTCTGCCACTCATAATCTCATCTGGGGTCTTCATGAACCTGCAAAAGGGAAAAACAAGCGGGTTTCCCAGTGGTCTCAGCTTTTATCTTCATCAAGATGTTGGGGCCTCTGAGCTCTACAGCTCCCACAACCACCTCTGCTGTAACCCTCAGTGCTTTAGTATTTCCCAGCCTCTCCCCAGCATCTTTCCCCCTCCATACCTTGTAAGGAGACAAAAGTAAGTCATCCTCCTCCTTCAAGGTCCAAATCTGAACCAAACCCCATGGTCTTTTCCAAAGAATGACATATACTTCTCCCTCCTATCGTTTGCTGTTGTCACATAAGATGACAGTGTGCCACAGGTACACTCATTTCTGGTTCCCAGTGACAGAAACATTAAAGACCTTCCTGGCCAGCACATTTCAAAGCAAAAGCACTTGCAAGGCATGGAGAGGCAGAGGGCTACTGCTCTGTGCAGGCTTGCGTGCAGGTAAGAGAAAAGGAGTACGAAACAACAAAGGAACAGAGGTGGAAAAAGCCAAGGACCAAGTCAGAACAAGTGCTGGGAAATGGAAAAAGCCCTGAAAGAAAAAGCTTCTGGGTTAGAGAACAGTGAGCAAAGACAGTCTCTTCCTGTGTGACTACAGCAAGAGTAATTGTAATGAAGCAGCATCCTCTGTAAACGAAAGCCGTGGCTCCCAGCACTAATGTCTTGATGCAGTAAGAGTCTGCAGGGGGCTAGGAACTGAAACTGCCCTCTGGGGAGGCACGGCAGCACTAGGAAATGGGAAGGGACATCCACCAGCCTGCAGATCAACTTTGCAGTCTTGATCTTTGCCAGGATGCTTTTGTGTACCGCTGCACAGAGATAGCAGGGAAAAGCTCTGCTTTTTCTTTCTGGATTTAAGGGCATAGGAAGAGAGAGCAACAGAGGAAGGATGAAATCCTGGTTTAAACACAAATAGCTTTCCTAACTCGTAGGTACTTCTGGAGAAATGAGGATGGAAGATGTTTATGCTGGAAGTGTTACAGAAATGTGTAGTCTTTCACTAACGACGTACTGGCTAACACACAGCAGTACAAAATGTGTTCATCAGAGAAACTAATTTCATTTCAGGTTGATGATAACGCTCAGTATCCTTGCCCCAGTGAAAACAAAACCAACTGACAGGAGCCTCATTATGATCGCTGACCCAGAAAAATCACCGCTGAGGCTAATGGGCAAGACTTGCCTCCTCTTCTGCCTCTGCGGTTATAAAGCTGAGGGCTTTCCATCTGAAAACTGTGAAGTCTCTCAGCAAATGCACGGCACAGCCTGGAACTAACCTTTTGCCACCCCTTCTAATTTTGGAAATCATGTGCACATATGCATTTAGGGAGAAGAAAAAAAAAAAAAAAAGAGAAGGCTGTGACTCACTGCTGTGTCACTCCCATTTGTATGCTGGGAGAACGCTGCTGATATAAATGATCTGAATGGTGTTACGGTGGTGAAAAACCAGCATGCACAAGTGGTGAATCAGTCCCTGGCTGCACCGAAGCCTACGGGCCAGCCTGCGCCCTGATTTAAACCCTCTGCTTGTCGTGTTGGATCTCACAGCAGGATGAAACTGAAACGAGAGTGGTCCCACTGCCCTCCCAACCTTCTGTCTGCTCAGTTCCCTGAAGCAGGTGGGCAATGGGCCGAGGTGAACCGTGCCGCAGTACTGCAGGCATTCTTTCTGGTCTGTGTTTTACAGTCATGCCAAGGGAGCACGGGTATTTGTAATAGCATTTGATTAAATTTTAAAATTAATTACTACTACAGAACTATAAGCTAATGGAGAAAGAGTATCTGTGACCTCTTTTGCTGCAGAAGACACTCAGGCAACCTATTAGAAAGCCTTCACTGACTCCATTTTCCTTGATGCTCCGTACAGACACCTGCAGATGACAACTGCCTGCACGTTACTTGTAAAGTCACATTTCTTATTATTTCTGTGCTTGCGAGAAATAGCCAAGAAAGGCACATTAATGGCCTGATTTTTTGCAGCTGTTCTTCTTTTCTCTTCAGATATAAATAGGTCTCAGAGAACAACATCAATAAGTTTTTATTGGAAATTGTGTTTGTTGTTTTGGGGTTTCCTTTTCAGTTTCTGAAGGAAATGAGGTTTATATGCTCATATTTCCATGCTTCCCGGTGACCTTTGAATCTGTTGGTCAATTTTGGGCAAGTCTGACAGAGGAACTGAGGTCTCCAAGGGTTTTAAGTTTCTACAGTTTTGAGAAAATAGGCAGCCTGGTTGAGAAGAGATGGACTCCTGTTACGTTTGTGCCCCCACTGAAGGAGGGCTCCAAGATAAGCACATTGACTGTTGAGCATCACCCAACTGCCCCAGGGAAGTGCAGCCTTCACACAAGGCCACAGCAACCCAGGTTCCTTTGCTGCTGATGGAGCAACCTTGTTCTAACTTTCCACCAAAGAAATAAACATCACGATTTTGCCTGTGATTCCTTCTTCCCTTCACTCCCCTTCCCCCATCTAAGTCTCCTCCTAAGAGCTGACAGAAACAAGACATTCCATAGAAACCTTTTTAGCTGTAGATAAAGTGCTACTGCAGTTCTGTTAGCTATTGAAGAAAACACACTCCAAGGCTGTTCTATTAATATCATTTCCAAGCACATTACTAAACCCAGACCACTGACATCAAAGCAGGCTTTGGTCTGAGTTCAGTGCTCTGCGGGTCAGGCGTACACACTAGGATTTACTCGTCTTGTCTGAAGAGAACTGGTGCTCTTGCTCTCTGGCAGCTGCACTCGTATGTACAAGTGACTCCCTGCTTTAAGGCTGCTCCAGACACTAGTTCCTGAATTCCTGGTTGTATCATGCAATCCCATGCGTTAGGTTTTATGAACAGCTCTTGCAGGTCCTTCTCTTCCTTGAAGGCAGCACCCTGAAGACGTGGCCATCAGCACTTGTCTTCTGCCATGCTGATGTCCTTGAGGAAATGCCCAAGCCCTGCTCAGCTTTCACCAGCAGCTGTGCTTGAGAAGTCAGTTTGGAGGGGGTTGGCCAGCAGTTTGGCTGAGATCATAACTCACTTAGCTAAGGTCTTAACCAGTGGTGCAGCCCACTTAAAGCAAGTGAACAGACTTCTGCTGACTCCACCGAGCATCAAAACAGGCCTGTATTTTCCTAAACTGGTGCAGTTGCCTTGAAAGCTGGGTAGCACTGGTCGAGTTTTACAAATGTATGCCCACTGTCACCTGTGTTACAGCTGTGGCAGTGAAGCATCCCACGCACAATTCCATCCCCCATCTTCAAAAAACTAACTGTCTGTAGAAAGGAATGGCAAAGAAAAGAAAAAAAAAATAAATTACCTGAACAAAAGCCTCTGTCCTGGCTCCTTCCGGATAATATTTAGTTTGTAGTAGTGGCGCAGGGCTCTGGACATTTTCTCGTAAGTCATATTTGTTCTGTTCTGTTTTTTGTTTTTCAAAAGAAAAAGGAAAAAAAATGTGGTGAGATGATTCATTAAAAGCTTCTCAAGCCTCAAAAGGAGCTGCAGAACTATCACAGTTAGCTAAAGTAAGCAAGTCAGTTTAAGAAATTCCATGTTCCACTCTCCTGCTGTTGGCAGACCTGTCCCACCCCCCCAGCCCTCACAAACCAGATTTTTAAGGGTCTTTAAGTCTCTTTTCATTCAGGGCAATTTAAGCAAGAGAGTCTAACAAAAATTCAAAGTGAGGTTTTTCTGCAGTTTCATGGATCACAGGTAACAAAAGGCTTCATCAAACACAAGAAGAGACATGAGCTGGAGGGAGATGCTCATGCCAAGTGGGATGTGACAGGTCTGTTCTTAATGAAACCACCTTTTGTCCAAGTGGAAGAGCAGTGGCTAATAGACTGAATCTGTCAGCAGTCCTTGCTAAGAGCACTGCTCCTCTGGGATTGCCCTCCATTAACCAGTTAATGCTTATGGAGCACCGCGGAGATTGAGAGCCTGATTCTCCTCTGGTTTTACAGGCACAAATCAAGAAGGCCACTAGGTTTTAATACTACAGGTTTGTGAAGGAGTGGCTGGAAAGCTGCCTGGCAGAAAGGGGTGCTGGTGGACACCTGGCTGAACATGAGCCAGCGGTGTGCCCAGGTGGCCAATGGCATCCTGGCCTGTGTCAGGAACAGTGTGGCCAGCAGGACTAGGGAAGTGATCATGCCCCTGTACTTGGCACTGGTGAGGCCACAGCTTGAGTACTGTGTCCAGTTTTGGGTGCTGCAGGATAAAAAAGACATTGAGGTGCTGGAGTAAGTTCAGAGAAGTTGGTGAATGGTCTGGAGAACATGTCTTATCAGGAGTGGCTGAGGGACCTGGGGTTGTTTAGTCTGGAGAAGAGGAGGCTGAGAGGAGACCTTATTGCTCTCTACAGCTGCCTGAAGGGAGGTTGTAGTGAGGTGGGTGTTGGTCTCTTCTCCCATGTGACTAGTGATAGGACAAGAGAAAACGGGGTTAAGTTGTGCCAGGGGAGGTTTAGGTTGGATATTAGGAAAAATTTTTTTACTCAGAGAATGGTGAGGCCTTGGAACAGGCTGCCCAGGGAGGGGGTGGAATCACCGTCCCTGGAGGTGTTCAAAAACCATCTAGATGTGGCACTTCAGGACATGGTTTAGTGTTCCTGATAATGCTGAGTAGATGGTTGGACTTCATGATCTTGAAGGTCATTTCCAACCTTACTGATTCTATATCTGCTTCTATGACAGAGCCTCTCCTTCATTCTGTGAGCTACTGACCCCAGAGAACACAGCCAGAGAGCACTGCATGTTCACTGAGGTCCCTGCTGAAGCTGAGTGTCACAAGACAGAAGTGACAGGCACTGGAGGAGCTGTATGCTGGCAGCACCCACAGTACTGACTTGGGATGGCAGGATCAGTCCCTTAGGTTATGTCCACATGAAGAGTATTTTTCTGGTACAAAGACCACTAGTTATTCTGCTGGCAATGAAACTCCCAGTAGCAAGACAACTGTACTGGCAAAGCCACATTTGCACGAGTATAAAGCAACCACCTTGCCTTGCCATGGGCAGGAGATGCCCAACTAGCAGAAGCATGCTCTTGCTCTGTCAGCCTCCATGCTAGGGGTTCAGCTTGGCACAGCTCTGTCAGTCCAAAATCAGGCAGCAGGATGTGGTGTTGATCCAGCTTTATTAAATGAGACTGATCTGACTCTCTAAAACGTCCCCTAAGAGGAGACCTCCTCTGCTTGCCCTAACCACAACAGTGCTGCCCGTGGCAGCTGAACACTAACAATGATAATGGTTTCCTGGCAAATCTGGGCTCTGATCGTTTGGGAAGCCCCTCTGAAATATTACGTATGCTTTTTCCAGGTCTTATATGCAAAAAGGCCACTATGTTTCCCAAGTGGCTAGTGGTCTGAAGTAGCTTAGCTTTAGACACCCAACAAGTGACATGATGGCAAGGCCTGACTATTAGCATGGAGTTTGGGTAAGGGCAGAACTCTCCATTCCCAGTGCTGCAGCCCAAAACCTCTGAGACAGATGTTCTTGTAAGCAGTGAATGACATGAGAAAATGTTGACTTTATCACGATCATAGAGACCATGGATACTCATATACAGAGTCACTGAATAGCTGAAGTTGGAAGACACCTCTGGAGATTACTTAGTCCAGTCCCTCTGTTCAAACCAGGGTCAAACAGAGATGGCTGCTTAGGACCAGTTGGGTTTTGAACACCTCCAAGAACGGAGACTCCACAGTCTCCTCTGGGCAACCTGCTCCAGTGTCTGACCATGTTCCTCCTGAAACAGTCCCACACCTGAGGTCTCACGAAATGTAACAAAGGGCAGTGTAAAGGCCCACACCTCCCCAGTTAATTCCTTCCCAGGTGGAGGACTTTACATCACCCCTTGTTAAATTTAACGCAATTCCCGTTAGCCCATTTCTCCACCAGGTCCAAGTCCCTCTGGAGGACAGCACAACCCTCTGGTGTATCAGCCACTCCTCCCAGTTCTGTACTGCCTGAGAACTTGCCGAGGGTGAGCTCTGTCCCATCGGCCAGGTTACTAATGAACATGTTAAATGGTATTGGCCCCAGAATCAATCCTTGAGGTAACATCACCACTGACTGGATTTTGTGCTATTGATCACAATCTTTTCAGCCCAGCAGTTCAGCCAGTTTTCAATCTACCTCACTATATTCTTGTCTAGGTCATACTTACAGTTTATTTATGAGGATATTATGGGAGATGGTCTGAAAAGCCTTTCTAAAATCAAGATAAGCTACCTCCACTCTTCTCCCTGCATCCACCAAGCTAACCATTTAATCACAGACAGAGCTCACGGTGGTCAATGTGATTTCCCTTTCATAAATCCACGCTGACTATTCATATAAATGATATACTGCTGAATACACTCAAATGCATACACTCATAGAGGTATATCTACACATACTCAGCCCCAAGCTGCAAAAACCAGTAACTGCTTTCCAGAGAACCAAGCAGAATTAACCTCTTAAAAGGAAAAATATATAATGCTGCAGCATGTGGTGTCTGTCATGGGACAGCGTGTGAATTCTCAGTGTTGGTGCAGGCAGGGACACGGGCAGGAAGCTCCTGCCAAGATGCAGTATACAGCTCCTTGTAGACCTCCTCTAACCAGAGCGTCCTCAGCACCAGGTTTCGGGAGGCAATGAGACGCCTTGAGACAGAAGGACCGTTAATTCTTGCACTCCTTGTAATTTTACAATTAAATGCATTTGTAACTCAATGCCTTTAAACCAAACCGACAGGTTCTCTACGTGAAGGGTAGGTGTCAGTGCTTGAGGCTGCACGCTTTGTATTTCTAATGTGTGTAGAATGCAAGATTACCACGTTCCAGCAGCAGGTTATATGAACACGCTTTCTTCCTGTCCCTTGTCTGTAAGTGAATCCTGTGATGTTACAAGAGGTGAAGTTCCACAGGAGGAAAACTGCACTGCTGCCTTACCTTGTGGTTCCCCCACAGCCGGGCCAGCCCGTTGGGATCCACTATCCGAAATATTTTGGATTCCTTATCTTCCCATCGGATGAAATTTTCGTACCGGCTGTCAGAAAGCAGCTGATAAACATAATCCCAGAGCAACCTACAGTCTGTGAAGAGAGGAACAGAAAATGTTGAGATTTTTTTTTGTTGTTGTTGTTGTCCTCGGGATTAATTCTGGAAACTTTTGGGTGGATGTGTAGCGAAAGGAGAGTTGGGGTCAGGGCTAGAACAGCTGCTGCAGTCTGAAATGTAAATGGCTTGGTTAGTATTGACTCATGTTTGCAAAATATACAGCCTCTTCTGATGCATCTTAATCCTTCTGACACTGACTGAGCATCTTTATCACATTAAAAGCTGTGTGAGATGACCCGCTGATCTTAGCTGTGTGTTTATTGTTGTTCTGATGCACAGAAAATGACTGCTGTTGGCCCTGATGCTTCTTCTGGCTGTTTCAGTGGGGAAATCAAGAATCTTGCAGCCTGCTCTCCCTGCTTGAGGCTGTCCCTTTCTGGGTAACATCAGGATGTCTAAAGCACAGGCAATGTTACAGCTTTCCTTTGCATACATTATGTGACACAACATTGACACCTTCTACCGTTTTTGAATTTGCTTTTCGTTTTCTTCTTCAAGGCTCCTGAAAAAAACCCCAAATCAACCCAAGTATTATAATTACTCGAGTGCTATTGAGAGGTTAAACACTTTCTATTTGGATAACTGAATTCAAATTTCCTCTTGGCAAACACTCCTTAGGTCGCTAATTAAAGGTCTAACAGATACTTAGGTTTTAGTTTAGTGTTTTTCAGTTTCATGGCAGTCTCTTGAGACTGAGGCAGAAGCCAAGAGCTGAGCTGCTCCTACTTCCTGCTTGCAACGTGTGTGTGTGCACAGCACAGCAACTGGCAACTGTGAAATATGGAAAGTGAATTGCACAGAGCTGGGGCTTCTGGTGCTGTCAGAAGCAACAGGGGGTTTATAGCTCAACTGCCCAGATCCCTGCGATGGCTGCAAAGTTGCATTTTGCTTTGAAAAAAAAACCAGTCTCTGAGAGATGTTGGAGTGACTAAAGGACAGGCAACCAAAGCCATCTGGCTTCTAGGTGCTAAAATGGTTTCTTGTCAGACTGTCTTTCTACCCCTACCTGTCTGTCTGGGGTTGGTACATGTCACAATGGGGATGATGACACGTTCAAGTATGAGAATATAAAATGGGATATGAATAACACATCTAATGAGCACACCTGAAATGGTTAGAAATATCAAGATTATTGATGGCATTTCCCATTTTTGAACTGTAAAGAATATCTCTGAAACCTGAACTGCCTCTAAAACCAGAACTGAGTTTGCCATATACTATAGACTCTCCCTACCAGTCCTACAAAGAACAAAGCAGTGTGCTTTGAAGAGGTGACATGTGGCAAAAATTGTAGGTTTGCATTCTAGCTGAAACCTACCCTGATGGTCACCTCAGCCATGACATCCACAAAAAGAGGAATGTAAAAGGAAAGAGGCAGTCAGATTTTTTTGGTTGGAAAAACCTTATTTTCATTAACATTTTTCATACAAAGATGTCCATTCCCATTTAAGAAATTTTCTGGGTTTTAATTTAAAAAAAGGAAACAAATTCCCATTTTTTTTTTTTCATTCATGTGTGCAGAAGTTGTTCAGTAATAACTTCCCCCTTCTCAGCCAGGGCAAGGTAGGGAGTGCAATGTCAAACACCGCTGCAGCTTAACCCCAGCTCCAGGCACAAGTGACTTCCTTTGGACTGTAGAAGAATGTGAAGCTGCAGGTCTCAGGCTACCACTGTAATCTGACATCTTTCACAAATGCACAAACCCCAGTTCTTCTGTCACCTCTCCACCAATAATTTTTCACACAGGGACACACTTAGCCTTTTAGACATGCACACATTAGAAAGAACTTTCTTTCCTAGACTCCATTTATAAGGAATGAGGGAAAGCAGATTACACTGCTCCACTGGCTTGTGCCTTTTCAAATGTGGGAGGTTCCCAGATAACAGGCTACTAAAGACCCATGTAAGTGGTTCCTTGACACATGTGCAGTTCTTTCCAGACCTCTTCAACGGAAGGCTGTATAGAAAATGATATTTTAGTGCAAGAATCTTAATTTAAAAAAACCTACAAAGCAACAAAAGCTTTAACCATCTATTTTTGTTTGTTTGTTTTATTTTCCTTTTTCTTCAGTTCCTCTAGCTCTGTCTCCATGGGCATATTTTACCAGTTGATCAGAGTTGGTAATACTGCTGTGTTCCAAAAACTGATTGGTTTTTTTCCCCATCATCCTGTGTGATCTCTGATAACTGTATAGTCGAGGTCAACACTCCCTGCTGAATTCACTGGTTTAATTGCCATGACCGTGCTCTAGAAAATTTCCAAGTGTATTAGTACAACTCTTACTGAGCCAGGGCTGCACATTCACCTCAGTGAGGCTAGTGAGCAAATTCTAGTTGAACCTAATGGCTTTGGTTATTTCCATTGGCTACTGTTAATTCACACACAGACACACACACACTGTGCCCCTCCTCTTTCACAAAAACAGGAAAGCACAAAAAAGTTCAGAGCAAGATGTCTGAGTGGCAAATTGCTGGACTAACAGAGCTTCAGACTCTGAGAAAAGGCAGGATTCAAGTCCAGATTTGGGTTTTATTTAATTTTTAGAACAGATTCAGGCGAAGCTTGAATGTAAATATTCCTCAAATGAGAAGAATTCAGATCGGCATCTTGAGATCTTAGCAAGAGAAGTCCTAAGTGATCAAGAGCCCCATCCCATCCTCCAAACTGACTGAGCTGCTCAGACTTGCAGAGGTATTTAGTGGGCTGGTGAAATTTGCACAAAAAAACCCCAACCAGCCAAGTATCTCAGACATCTGTTTGCTTCAGTAAGAAAACCGAAAATTCTTCCAAATTCTGCTTTGGTCCCACAACCACTTAAAACCTCACCTTCAAAAACCACAGTTGTCTATCAGCAAATTTAGAAATCTGATTGAGTTGCAGTAATTTAATGAGCTGGTATGAATCAGGGCAACTGTGGCAACTGTGTCTCAAGCCACTACAAATAGGAAACAGAAAGTATTAGCTTTAAACACCAGCAAAAAAGATTTAGGCTCACTGCTTTTCTTCTCACCTCTGCTGAGAGCTCTGAGCATGCACGCTGTTAAATATCATGGACCAGCTGATCCTTGGCAGGGCAACTTGGTTAAAGGTATGAGCTCTGTTCACAGAGGACCTAATTCAGTTTGCCTTTTTTCAAGTTTCACGTGGGAGGCTGTTGGGAATTTGAGCAGAGGCACCCGGGTTTTTTGTTTTCACAAATCAGAAATGATTTACATCCTGGGTATCTTTCTCCACAGAGTGCACGGTAAAAAAATATAAGGTTCTGGAGAGGTGTCCCTGACTGACAGTGGAGCAGCAAAGAAATGATCTACCATCCCTAGGCCAGTAGAGACCATCTTTAATAGGACAATAGAGACTACACCTCAAAGACTACCTGATAACTCTTAGAGTGTAACGAACCTGGAGCATAGTAGAGACCACTTGGAGTAGACTGTGGGCCTATGAAAGTGGTGAAAACCCAAGAGGAGACAGTGCTAGAAAATGCTATTAAAAGGAGCTTCTCCACTGGGAAAAGAGGCACTTCCAGAGAAGGCTGGTGAAGACAATACAGAAAGGCATATCCTCCAGGAAGGACAAAACTGTTACATGCTTTTTCAGCAAGGATGAAGAAATGGAGAGGACACAAGTCCACCAACGTGGATGGTTGTCTTATAAATGTAAATCCCTTGATTAAGGGAAGTCTGGATGGTGTGAATGATTCCATGAAGACTAAATCACTTCCTTGGCTGTCAGAAGGCCTCCAAAGGAGCAGTCACATGGGGGGGGGACTCTCCACGGGGTGTGTGTTGGCTGGTGAGTGATGGCAAAAAAGCACAGAGATGTTGCTGAAGCGAAGCAAGTTTAAAAGTGTGGGAGATTCAACAGAGGAGTCGAGTTAGGGCTGGTACCAAAATTGTTTGCGCATGTTGCAATTTCCTGCCTTTTGGCTAAAATAAGCTTACTTAGAAAGCAACTATGTCTCTGTAGCACAAGGAAACATCATTTCCCCCCTACATACATGTACTTCTTTTTTTTTTTTTTTTAAAGTGAACTCAGATGGTTGAACTTTGTACAATCTGAAGGTGAAAGGGTTTAGCTGTGGAGAGAGCTGGAACTAACAGGCTTTAAGGAGATGTGGTATCAAACAACCTAGCCAACGTGGGAAGGTGGTGAATGGGTCCAGCAATGTGGAAGGGCTCCTGAAAGCTGGTATTTCCACGTCCCAACATTTTTTCAGCTGTACTATTGGGCAAGACTGAACTATGTAATTAGCTGGGAATCAGGGCAAACTCTGAATGGAGAGGCATGGCTACAACTTTATTCCTGCAGTTAATGCTTCTGGAGGGATTTTTATAGTTATGCTCAAGGTAGTGATAAGGTGGAGAGCACTGAGCTGGCTCTCAAAATGTGCCCCGTAAGTGCTGCCCTACATGTTCAAGAGGCAGCAGTTTCGTGCTCCTGATGTCTTATGCAGTCTCAAGGCTGGCAGAGCTGGAGTCAAGCCCTGGGGACTGAGTGTGTGTGTCCCCCAGTCTCCTGCTGGCTGCTTGGCTGCCAAGGTTGACACTGAGCACAGGAAAAACGAGGCAGCTGCACAGCCCTGGAGAGGGTGGAGTAGAGGAGGGAAGACAGAGCAGTTGGGGTTTAAGGGGTAGGAAGAAATCTCTCCCATAAACAGCACTTGCTGGCTTTAAACCCCTCTGACAGCAGTGAATTTGCCTCCTCTCTAATTTTAACTCCTCCTCTCAGGTGGCAGAAGGACCAGAGTTTCAGCCAGTCCTCCTTGGCTTGGTAAAACTCAGTTTCTCTTCTCTGGATGGAAAGCTCTGGTTTTACATTTACACTTTACATTTACAGCACTTCTTGGGTAATGTTACAAAAAAGGGGAGGCGGTAATATTGTCATGAAGAAACCCTTGTGACAGCCAAATATACACTGTGTGACTAGAAGAATATATTACAGATTCTTCATTTCAAACATCCTTCTAAGTCTATAAGCACATCTAGAATATACACCTAACGGAAAACTGGGAAATAAATAATTCCTAATGGCTATATGATAGTAGTACATATATCCCTTAAAACTGAATCAGCATCTCACAGAATGGTAGGGGTTGGAAGGGACCTCCAGAGCTCATCGAGTCTAACCCCCCTGCCAGTGCAGGGTCACCCAGGGCAGCCCACACAGGAACAGAGCCAGGAGGGGCTGGAAAGTCTCCAGAGAAGGAGACTCCACA
>WTSP01014467.1:0-35212 GCA_025331215.1 Actenoides lindsayi | reverse complement strand
AGGAAGGAAGGAAGGAAGGAAGGAAGGAAGGAAGGAAGGAAGGAAGGAAGGAAGGAAGGAAGGAAGGAAGGAGAAGAAAGAAAGAGAAGAAAGAAAAAGAAAGAGAAGAAAGAAAATTCCCCCCTAGAGTGAAATCCTTGGAGACCATTTGGGGCAAACCAAGGTGGAATTTTTAAACAATTCAGAGGTAAAAGTCAGTCAGACAGTCCGTCTGCTTGCTGGAGTCCAACTTAAAAGCTGACTACCAACAAACGCTGTTGCTGCTTAGAGTTGCTGCTTAGAATCAGCAGTTCCAGGAGGGAAAATTGTACATTACACCACCCTGCTAAACTCCCCTACTGAGGTATTTTTAAGTGCTGCTGTAGCTAGATTTGATGCCTGAATTAGTCAACTTAACTCCTGTCTCATGTATTGGCAGGGGATGCAAGTCTGCCTTTGGATCATCCCAATACAAGGACCTCTAGTTCTGAGAAAGTTATGGAAAAGACTTGTGCATGTTGTGTTGAGAAGACAGCTAAACATAATTTAGAGAATCAACTCTTGCTACTGATGAATAATATATGGGTCCTTAATGAGTAACATAAAGATACTTTACGCCTCTTCTTTTGCTAGAAAAGTGTAAAATGGCCTTAGGGGAAAAGAGAGTAAGACCTTCAATTTGAAATTCTTTGCTGTGAAAGGGAAAGTGCTTTACCAGTAAAATTAATATTTTGAGAAATGATATTACATAAAAAGGTAGGAAAGATTAGTCAAGCCAGTGAGTAGAGGTCATTATTTTGTCTGACAGGAAGTCCAGAGCTCTATTGATCGAGCTCCTGAAAACCAAGTATTTGTGGATGGCAGCAAGTGAAAACATTGCTTTCTTTGTCAGCACCAAGTAATTGCATGCTGAATTTAAAACCAGACTCTATCTACGAGTAAAAGGTTTATGAGGTTGTGAAGCATCTTAAGTCCAGGAAGAATTCCTTTTACAATTTAAAATACCTGAGCTGGGAATAGAACATGTTTTCGAGATCAGGCCAATGGTTTAGTCAGCAGCCTGTGGGACTTCCCTGGGAGTTGCTCCTCAACACTATCTCCCCTGAAAACCATCTGCATGCAAATGGTTAAGCCAGTAGACAGTCAAGGCTCCCTTCTCACCAACAGGTAAATAGGTAAGTACTTAGCTCTTGCACTGGACTACTGGTAAATCCCTTAATTACCCAACCCATCAGTCTTCCTCATCCATAAAACAGAAATAATGCAAGTGATTTTTTAAAAAACTCTTTTTAACAATACACCTGTATTGTATCTTTGCAGTTTAAGAGCCAAGTGTTATCATTTCCACAGTTTCTCTCAAATCAAAATGGCAAACCATAGCTGGTCAAAAGCCTCCACATTAACTACAGTGTCAATGAAGATAAGGACATCCAGGCAGAAAACAGATGCATGCTGACAAAAAAAAGACATGCTCTTAAAATGAAATCACTTCATGGCAAGAGCTCTAAACTGAAGGCTGTGAGGTGAGTGGGAAGCAGGTAGAAATGTATGTACCTTCTTTCCAGGGGTCCTAAGTATGCTGCCATTGAATTCAATAGCACCAATGAAGTTGACTTCAGGTGTGAAACAGGGGCTGTTTACATTTTTGGTAGTAATTTGGGTTTTGTCACCTTTAAACTGGCCATGAGCTCTTTACAGAGTCCAGCTACAGTTCAGGAGCCATTACAACCCAACTGAAACAGCCCTAGGTTGTGCCTGTACAGCAAGTGAGGCTTGTTGGCATTTACAATTAAAGGCCGTGGGGCACTGATGGAAGTACACTGGTGAATTTATCAATAGAAATCTAAGATGGAAGCAACCACCAGCTATGTAATCCCCCAACTCTTGGCCATAAAGCACTGCTCTCATCTGAATTGAATGCTTGAGTACATTTCAGGTCTGGTGTCACTGCACCCAGCGCACAATGTGCAGAGACCAAAGATTCCAAAGGATGTAAGAAGACTCCTGGGTTTAGATTAATGAATTAAACCACCATGTGCTCCCTGTATTTTTTTTTAGATTCTTTTCAGTCTAGGCTTCCTTCTTAGAGAATGTTTTCTTCTGAAAAACCAAAATTAACAACCTCCCTGATCTTCCAATAGCACTTTATGGATAGGAAATCTCCAGTGATGCAACCAGTAGGGTGTCTTCTCTGACATAACATTAAGTGTATTTCTTAACTTGCTGGGAATAGTGTGGGTAATAAAAATCAAAAGGAGAGAGACTAATGTCAGCCAGGCAAAAATGTCAAAAGATTAACTTCAGCAACCCATGTCTCTATTATGTGAAAGGATCACGGCCCTTGTTGTGCTTGATATTTGACTAGGTGGTGAGATATGTACCTCTTGAATTTAAAGTGGTAAGTCTTAAGAAGATAGAAGATCTTCCTCATTAAAGCTGAGGCAGCACCACATCTATAAGAAATGTAGGGACAAAAAAAGAACGAGTGGTTTTAAAATGTACCTCTGTGGACATGTGTGATACCCCCCAGGAGCTGGGTATCGCGTTAGCTCGCTGCTGACATAAATGCACGGAATGTTTTTGGGTGTGGTACATATTTACATCTCTCCCCAAAAAAAGGTTACTGGGCATTCAGCATATTTCTGAAGTGGTTGGATTCCCCTTCCACCTCTCCCTATCTATTTACAGTTCCCTTTCAAGTACAAAAAACATTTTCTGTAACCTCAGCTTCCTGATTCAGCTGTCGTGATGTCAGTTATTTACGATAACAAAAGTGAGACAATGCCTGTGGTTTGCGTGGGACAAAGGCAACTTTGTTTCTGTAAAAAGGGACAATCCTAGATGAGAAGCACAGGAGAGCCTAGGAAGTTGGACTCTGAGGTGATATTTCATTAATTTCACCATCTCCATATACAGGCTGGACGCTGCATCACCTCAAAGGCCACTGACAGAAGGTTTTCCCCTTCCCATAAGACTGCAACTCTTGGAAAATTACCTCTTGGCAGGACAAGGCTTGGGAGCCAGGTATCTCAGGAAACAAACAGATTGCTAGTGGGTGGAGAGGCAGTGAGTGTCAGGACACAAATGTTCCGATACCAGTTACGCATTCTGTGGTCACAGGCAAGTCACTCTGCACCTTTGCTTACCTGCCATGAAACTGGTTTAATCATAGTGAACTGAACCAACGATGTGGTAAAACTTGCAGAATGCCAGCAAACTCCTGAGGTTACAGAGCAGCAAAAGGAAGCGAGAAGCTCTTAACACACAGCGTGGTTAATTATGAATGAAGGGTGTCATCTTGGCTATAGCCTAGAGAATGTCACTTACCCGCTATTCTTCCAATGGGCATTGCATGGTCCTCAGGAGGAGATACAGACACCATGATGTGGTTCATATAAGCTAACTCTTCTCGGTGGGACAGGTTGATCGGCTTTACCTCCCTGTGTAGCCCATCCTCAGTCAACCTTGGCGGTTTGAAATCGGAGTGCCTGGGGTTCAGTATCAAAGGATGCATGATGGGGCTGGGCATCAGCTGGATGACCCTGGTGTTCTCCTGGCGAGGGCTGGAGGGCTTTTGGAGCACCTCAGAAGGAGGCGGGCAGTGGTTGTTTTCTATTGGGGACACTGAGAGAGGATAGGGCTCCTGGTGGTTGTTCTCTTGATGATGCCTTGTCCCCGGTGCCCGGTCAGCCGGGGAGAGGTGACGGATAGTGTTGTCCATAGGGGACTTCAGTGGCCGCTGATCAGGATCTGGTGATGGACGGTGATTGTTGGTGATAGGTGATCTAGAACGATGCAACAGTTCAATGGTTGGGGGGTTGTGGTGGACTGTTTCTGTGGATGGTCTTGAAGGTCTCTGGACAAAGCTATCTGTGAAGAAAAAAACCCAAAAATACAGGTTGTCTATACTGTGATCAAGGTGTCAAAGTGCTACCTGGGCTGACTGGGTACTGCTGTCAGCTTGGAAATATTTACTGCTACACAGAATTAAACCAGAACTGTGAAAACAATCTCCCTCCACCACCATGTAATGGTAGCTCCTGAGGAAATGTGTTAAGAGAAATCTCATTTTGAGAAGCTGACTGGAACACATGTGAAGAAACTAAGATCTGATTCAGCTGTACTGTGTTTCTGTGCAAATTCTCTGAAACTTATCTCCTGCCATTCATGTCTCTACACGTGGCTCCTGTTATTGTACCATGATGAGCACTGTAAGGTAGAGGGAAGAGATAAAAAGGGAAAATGTCTCCAGGAAAATATTGGATAGTAAGTTTTAGATGGTAGAAGCTTGGGTCAAGGTAGAGAATATCTTTGAAATATTGACTGGGTTATCTGAAGACCTCCACTGGTAGGAAGCTCTTCCTGAAGTGCCAGCTAAATTTTATCCCTGCCTTGATTTTAAGAGCATGGAACATCTTCATAAGGATATTTTCTCCTTCTTTTATTTAGTCTGTCCTGTCTACTCATGGGTTGTCCCATATAAGCGCTTGCATTTCTTCATCAGGAGGACTTCCAGCACCACTTCTGCATGAGCATACTTCCCCAGCTGCGATCCCTGACAGCAGGGGGGAGATAAATCACGGCTCTAGGTCAGTGTCTTTCCATACTAACAATCCTTTCACAAAATCAAATGCTTGACATAAACAGTGAAAACTTTTGGCTTAGATAAGGCCGTCAATTTTCACTCGGGAAATTACTGACACAGAGGAAAATACCACCAGAGCCCAGGGAGTAACAGGTTTTTATCTGAAAAACAAAGATCAAATTTCAGTGCTGTTTGTTGGAAGCCTTGGATGATAAGAGAAGGAAACTGCTGGGTACATGTCAACAACTGAAACAAGGAGCTGCCTATCTGTGGCCGCCTGTTTCTTCACTACATTTGTTCTGTTCCTTTTTAACAATTCTCTTGCTCTCTTGTCAAGGCAGCATTGAAGATTCTGCTGGGGTGAAGAGCCATGGGCTCCCACTGCCCTGGAATCCAGGCAGGCATCAGGAGAAGGATCAGCACTTACCCAGGGAAAGGTCAGAAAAGGAAAAGCTCTAGTCCTGAGTCAGCGCCAGGCACTGACACAGCTCTAACCTTTCTTGCCTACTCAGTGGGCAGTTCATCTATACAAGGACACTAAAGTCTACAGGAAAACCTGAACATTTAGGCAGAAACTACCTGGCTCCAAACCACTTATTTCACACACACTTGTGGTCCCAGACAAGAAAAAGTATTCCTAGAGCTATTTAAGGTACTCACTGTGAAACAGCTGGAGGACATAAAACTCTGGAGCTATGTATGTTCTTGTTTAAACCCAAGCAGCTTTATAAAATACTATGTGGCCAGCTAATGTGGGATAGCCCAAATGATGTGAAGATCAAAGAGAAATTAATTTACAACTGTACCTAACTCTGTGGCTGTCTTTTCTTAAAGTCTCCTTTCTTTGCCACAACAGAAAGAAATACAAACCCACAATTTTACTCAGTGTCCTACCTTCTACAGACCATCCACCCCCATCACTGTACATTTAAATGCATTGTGCTTATTCTTGGCCTGTAAATATAGACCAGAATATTGTATTGTTTGTCCTACTTATTTAAAGTGCTTTGGCTGTGGGAAGCAGCCATCTTGAAAGCAGAAAGGAATGCCTTTAGCTGTGCTTTCCACTGAGCTCTCTGCAAACATCAGTTGGCTCTGAAAAGCTCCAAACAGAGAAGCCCTATCGGTCTGCTCCTAAACCATGGTGATCTTGAATCAAGACAGGGTGAAGGGAAGGTAGGGACCAAGGTACTCTTTAAAAAACAGCAAGAGGAAAAAACACAAATAGATACACAACAGAGTTCACTTTTCTTCAAGATCTTTCTCTTTAAATAGTTAACTAAAGAATTCCCTCATGGCTGAAGTTGCTGTTTACCACCAAACAATTCAAACTCAGCTCTAAGCAGTTCCACTGCCATGAATGACCCCGAACAGAATAAAATCCTTATCACATTCCTTCCTTGGCACATCCGATGACTGTAAGTTGAGCACATATGGTATATCATTTCCTGCAGGAACAGATTCACTCATCAGTCTGGCTCTTCATTCTGAGTGACCAACACTCTCTTCTTGAAGGGAAAGCTGTGAAAGGGAATTCAGCTCCCAGGAAAATTGCTGACCTATCTTATCCATATAGGGATAGGTGGGCCTGCACTCTGGGAGTGAGCAATTGCTGGTGTAACAATTCCAAAGATTGGCACTCTTTGCTTAGCTGTAAAAGAAGTGCAGGGAATGACAGTGTAAGCTTCCTGCATGGCATCCCGTCAAATGACTCAGTGCTGAGTCAGAAGGACCACTGGAGATGTAGGTAATGCACTCTCCATTGCTCATCCCTCTACAGGGACAGCAGCTGATGTCCACAGAGCAGATTCAAAGACAATGCCAATACGTATCTTGGACATATTCTAAACTGTCAATTGATTTCAGTCAAACTCACTTCAGCTAGCTAGGAAAAAGCCACCAGATGTAAATGTTGGTCTCATCCAATTCTGGATCAACTATCTTAAAATGAAAGCATTTAGAAGCAGGATCAGAAGTATACAGTCTGTTAGGAAATGGGCAAAAGAGACAGCAGAAGAAAATGGAGAAAGGTGACTGGAGTAAGGAGGGCTTCTAAAAAAGATCCCTCACTTATGAAGTTCAAATTGTGCCAAAGGAATACCTGAGCCCTCTGTTACTGTATGAATTAGGCAGGGTTGAGTTCTGCTTCTCACATTCATTCTCCTTTTTTTACTAAACAGCATTCTGCTGAGGGAAAATGGTAAACTTAATTGTGCTAGTTTCTGCCAAGTGACTCTGTGAAACAGGAAGAAGAAAGGTCAAAAGACATAAATAAATAAATTTACCTGCCTATAAAACCTTGGCACAGAGATTTTCTGACTGCGCAGTCTTGTGGCAGGCAAGATATAGTTCCTTTTGCTTATTTTGAAGTTCCTCTCACAGCAAAACAAGAACTAATTTTTGTCATTATATAAAGTTTTAAGTAACAGCACAGAGTTCTCTAAGCAAAAACAGTGGTAGTAGCAGCAGCCAGAGTACAGTGAGGAAGAAACTGAAGTTGTTTCTTAACCATCCTGTGCTCTGACAGAAGTTGGACTAGATTGCAGAGGACTTAGGTTTCAAGAGACACACGTGAAAGGCCAACTCAACATCCCTGTGAAATCCTCTCTAGAGTGAAAGCTGCTCCATATCTTTAATGTAGGGGTGTCTGAGAGGGCAGCTAGTATTCTGTTTGACATTTAGAAAGAGAACACTGGTAGGTAAAAGACAAGCTCCAGGAAAAAATGGAGATTTTAATAATGGCCTCTTGAAAGTGCCTGTCTTAATACAGTAGGCAACTGTCTCTTGCACAACTCTGCCAGTTCAACCTCATCCTGACCTGCAGCAGCCTCTTCTAATCCAAAATATTTACACAGCTGTGTGGAAACACTTTGGAGTGTCCTTACCCCACTTGCTGCTGTCCTGCTTTCGCTTTAGTCTCAGAGTTTTGCTGGTTCCATTTGATTCTGGCTTGCTCAGGCTGGCCATGGGCAATGTGTACAGATCCAAAAGTACCCCTGAATCTTCTCTTCAAGTCCCCACACTGAATCTTGAAATCATTTCTGCATCTTTTCTTCAGTTAGACTAGGGGGCTATCCTAACTCACTCTGTTCTCCTGTTTACATAAAAAATTAATAACACTAGTTTTTCCTAAAATTTTTTTTTTTATTAGAAAAGGGAATTCTGCCTGATGCTTTCATGGAAAGAAACTTTTAAAAGGCTTAGGTTTTTATTTTTCTGTTATTGGAGAAAATCAAGAAGTATGTCAGGGTATAGATTTTTAAAGAAAATAAACCCTCATTGGATTCCTCATTGGAGGAAGCATACTTACATTTTGATCTGTACTAATAACGAGTAGAAGAAGCCCAAATCTGCAATACCACAAACTTTTCTATTCTTCCTTCACCACTTCTGACAGGTATGGTATGTGTGGACGCTACTAGAAGGTTAACTAATAACCTAAGCAAGTAATTCTGATAGTGAAACAGAAAAAAGCTGCAGGAAAAAGCCCTTCTTTTCATATGAATTCCTCAATCTCAGCTCAAAAGCTGTGCAACATGATGGGCTCAGTGCTAGGAATTCTGGCATGATGCGATGACAGATTGTCAGTTGAAGTGACTTTTGAGTTAGATGTTCCTCTCAGAGGCTGCCTTCTCCCTTGCCCTGCAAACAATTGCATCTAGTTGCATCTCATCTCCAGGATACTAAAATTCCATGGAGCATCTTTGTCTGCCTAATTGGGAGTGAGGAAAAATGAATGGAGTCAATAAAACTTTCTGGTATTTATTTAATCTGCAGCTGGCATAGTTTTTAAGCAGGCTTTGGACATGACAAAACAATAGAAGATAAAAGGAAAATGGACAGTTGACTCCCTAGACCAGATGATCATTCCAAAGCTATGGAGACAAAGGGAGGAGAGTAGCTTTATTTAAGTAACTTCAGAGTGACAAACTGACATAATTCCTCACAGCCTCACCCTACTCATCTCTGTAATGGCTGCTTCCATAATAATGAGCTAGAGTTACCTTCATCATGATTCTGGTGTAATATGACCTCTGGCTGAGCATGGAGAGAGTTCCCAGGGTGGAAGAAAGGTGTGAAGAGCATACGAGCTTTCCTTTGCTTCAGGATATGCTGAAGGAGTTCATACAAAACATCACCTGAAAGACAAACAGCAGGAAAAAGGAAATGAAAACCTGCATGCTGCTGAGAAGACTCATTTAGCCATCTGATGCATGAATTCATGGCTCCTGGGTGCTATTTCCAGACCCAAAAATGCTTGCAGTAAAATCCTACATCTCACTGTTTTGCAAGCTTCTTCCCTGAAAGGAAAAAAGAGAAAAAGAAAAGCTCCACATCACACCCCTGTGTGTGACTGTGAAAAAAAGAAAGAATGACAAGACGTGACTTTTGTTACCCCACTGAAGAGGTTTTTTCAGGCTACATGACTGCCCACCCAAGAGCTCTAAACCTTTACAAGCACAGCAGTAGTTGATTCAGTGTCCCACCTTCTCACAGCCTCAGTTTTTTAGACAGACACCTTAGGACACAGAATTCTTAACTACAGAGTCCATGATTTAAGCAGTGAGTTGATGGAAGCAAAGATGGTGCTCTCCTTTAATTACTGAGCCATTTAGGCTTTATGTGGGGAGGAGACAAAGGACACTGTAAAGCCTCTCCATGCAACACCGATGCCTCAAGGCCAGTGGCAGTGTGCTACTCAGATACTCCATTCTAGGAAGTCCCCAGGAGCAAGGACTCTTACTTTGACAAGCTACTTTGGGTTGGATGCAAAGACTTGAAAGGAATTGAGAGATTTCACTATCCTGAACAACCTTGCCGTGGTGACAACTCCTGGATGTACTCAAGTGCTATAGGTGCCTTAGGTACTCCTGGATGTCACTCTTGGCTGTCATGGGTTGGACTCCTGAAAAGCCCAAACGGGATCCCAAAGCTAGTTATTTCTGGCTACTGGAATCTTTCTGGAGTTCTCTCCAACAGGCAATATTGGACCAGATATATGTTGCTGATTAAGGAAGTTTGTCATATTACAGAGGAAAAGGTTGCAGCAGTAAGATACTCTCTGAAAAGAAACTTCGTGAAGTTTCACGTAGGAAACCTTGGATTTTCTGGGAGAGTTTTCTCAAGTGTGGTTTCTTTTTAGTAGTTGTTTCTTCGAGATTGTAAGCTGTGCACCATTTGTCCCTTGTCTCTATAAACTGCCAATGCTCTATTTATGGGCAAGTTTACTGTCTTAGTGTGAAACAGTTAAAGCTATCCTGCTTCCCATAGTTCAGCTTCCTTTATTTTTAGCATCTTGGCTGCTTTTACTGTTTCAGTAGTGACTTTAGGGCATTTTTAAAAGGTGATTGCAATACCTGAAAATCTAATTAAAAAACAAAGCCTCAAGAACCCAGTTACTTTTCCATGTTTAGCACACGAAAGACTAAAAAGCGATTTTACAACGGAATTTGCATTTTTGAATGCAATAGTGGCATACTCATAACTAGTGCTGTACCACTCCAAGCAGTAAGGTAGCAAATTTGTACCTCTTTTGATTCTGCCTGACAGATGAGTGAAAGCGTCGATAGAGCTGCCTGTCTTTTTACTTAACAAACCAGTCATGCCTCTGCACCACCCAAATGCAGTAATGCTAGTTAAGAAGGTGGAAAGTGTTTTTCATGTGCTTCATCCTCTGTTGCCTCCCTTCCTTGGTCAGCCCTCAATAAAGTGAGGCTGTGAGCCCACTTTATTTCTAGAAGCGCTGTGGGAAGTGGATGTAGTTCTCCTGGGTTAATCATGAGGAGAAAGGATACAGCTTTTATGTAGCTACAATCTTGACAAACTTAATGTCTACGGCAAACACTGTTTCACAGTTCTTAAATTTCACGTATAGTTAATTTCTGGGAAGTGCTGAGGTAATGTTCTTTTGCTACAGTCATAGTAACTTTTAGAGATTGACTCAGATATCCTCTGAAAAGTTTACCATCAGTGGGGAATACCTGGAGAGAAGGAGGAGGGGAAAAGCAACGGTGGATGCCTTTAGTTTATTTAACTCCAAACTTAGGTAAATAAGTTTAACCTTCCACATAAAGTGAGGATTTGCAAGTCAGAGGCTGTTCTCTGGGAACACTCTTTTCCAGCCTAGAAACATTTTAATCTTACTCATTCCAAGTGCCCTCACAGCACACAGGGGGAAGAGCAGCAGCATAACTCATAGGTAGGAAGGGATGATAAAGGGAGTTGCACACAAGACATACAAAGGTGTCCCTTACAGTCCTAGCTCACTTTCAATACTCCTTTTGCCTTAAGCAGGGCTAATGTTATAATGAAATGATTCAAAGTGGTGCTCTAGAATTAAAAAAAAAACCCAAACTGTTTCTAGGCATCAGTTTTCACTACTGCATTACACTGGCAATAGACAGTAATGTTTGGCATCCCCTTCCATACAAAATTAGTCCTGGATTTGAAGCACATGCTTAAAACACTTTGTATACACTAAACAAAACCCACAGTTTGTGAGGCAGATTCCGGAGCAGGATGGTTGTAGGGGTGCATTCAAGAGAGCTGCCAAGCAGCCTGATGCAGAGTTAGTGCCACAGCTTGTTTACCAGCTGGATCCAAGCAGCACCAGCTGTACTTCTGCACCTAGTGAACCTTGCACTGGGAGCCTCCTTACAGAAATTCTGTCACCTCTTGGTCCAAAGTCTTCGATCACCTGTGTTGATTGTATTACAAGCCTTTACATTTAATAGGAGTACCTTGTATGGTGGCAATAGAAAAGCTCACAACTCCTATTTAGTTAAACATCCCTGGCAAAGGAGGGCAGAGGCTTACTCTTGACTGTAAAACTGGAGCAGACACACTGCAGGGGATATAAATACAGGCAGGCAACTTGTACCTTTCTAAATCTTCTTTGTGAATAAATGAAGACATAATCTGAGCAATAGGCAGACTGATTCACACACCTGTCTGTGCTGTGTCTTGGGCTGGACTCCAGCACATGAGAGAACACCATAAAGAAAGCAAAGCCTACAGGGGCTATTAAATAGAGGAAAGGTCCCCCAGGGAGAAGTTTTGCAGTCACTTTTAGCAGCATGTCAGCCAAGCCAACTGCGAGGCAAAATGCTAATATGGGCTTCTTAAAGAGGCTGAAGCACCTGATTAACTTGCTGCTATAGTTGGGTCTGTGAAAAGATAAGCCTTTACAGGGAAGAGCTGGAAGTCACAAAGTGCTGCCAGACAAGCTTGCTTTCTAGAAACAGGTTGGATGTTTGGGTTTGGGTTTGGATTTGCATTCAAATTTGCCTGCAACTCAGGTGTATCAGGATTTCATTCTCTCTGCGTCCTTTTGTCCTTGCCTCATACAAGTGTCTCTGTTCTCCCCCTCCTCCCTTTGCCCAGTCTACCTCAACAAATGTGACCAGTTCCTCCCCTGATCCTCTCCAGCTTTCATTGCAGCTTCCTCTCTCTTTTCAGTCATAGCTTCTGAAAATAATCCTCACCTGAATGAGGAGACCTGTATCGAAAGTCCTCTTTGGTCAGGAGCAGCAGAGCCTTGCCATTCATCTCAAACGTGTTGCTCTCAATTGGCCTCAAGGAGAACTCCTTTTCTGCCCACCTGAGCCACTGTGCCACATCGTCCCTGCTCCAGTAAACGGGCTGCAAACCTGTGGCAGGAAGAGACCATAACTGTGTTAGCCAAATTGAGCCAAGGCATGGGAATATATGCAACCATCAGTGAACCCCCTTTCTACCCACACCATAATGTGTATGCAACCATCAGTGAACCCCCTTTCTACCCACACCATAATGTGTGTACAACCATCAGTGAACCCTCATTCTACCCACACCATAATGTGTATGCAACCACCAGTGAACCCCCTTTCTACCCACACCATAATGTGTGTACTACCCACACCATAATGTGTATGCAACCACCAGTGAATCCCCTTTCTACCCACACCATAATGTGTAAGGTCTCAGGGGAAGGTGTAGGAGAGGAATGTCATGTTGATGCAGAATTACTTTAAGCACTGGACTGTGAAATACATCATTAGTTTAAGCACCTTGGTTTATCTGCGACATGTTGAGAAACAAGAACTGCCTCAGCA
Source organism: Actenoides lindsayi (assembly GCA_025331215.1). NCBI lineage: Eukaryota > Metazoa > Chordata > Aves > Coraciiformes > Alcedinidae > Actenoides > Actenoides lindsayi. Next base: position 22,555 of record WTSP01014467.1, on the reverse strand, counting down.
TCCTAAAAAAAAAGCTTCTAGGATGTTATTTCATTCCAGATTTCCACTGTGAAATAGGATTTTCCTCCAGCTGCTCCTTCTGAGGTGCAGAGCAGGCAGGAGGTAAAGTCCTTGGCCACATCCATCCTTGGTGTGTATCCCTTCCTAGAAGAGAGGTGTGCTCTCTTGTGAAGTCATTGGTCAAGAATAAGGACAAGTAGTCCAAGGCAAGAAGGCAATGGCCCTACTCCCCTCTAGGTGGCTGGGGTCTGTAGAGAAGTGCTGCTTAACACAGCCTCTGTGAGTGTGCAGGTATGGCTGAGAAAGATGTATTCAGACCGGCCCACCCCTCCTGCAGATGCTGTTATGCCAGCAGATGCTATTCCCAAACTGGAGAGGAAACAAGCACCACAGATGTGGCACCTTTAGCACTGCTTTAGCTTGTGCTTCCTGGGTAGTGATAAAATATACCCAATGAAACTCTGTCCATAGAAGGGTGGTATGGCATTTTATAGTAAAATAGTGGGTACATTCAGTTTGGGCACAGATTTTGCAGGGCTCCAAGGAGCACCTGTCACTCCCGTTCTCCCAGCCAGCTTGTACAGCATATACAGCATATACAGCCTCCTGTGTTTACTCACAGGGGACCAACCAAGGTACCATGAAAGCCAAAGACCCCTGTCTGTTACCTTCACTGGGCACAGGCAGAGAGGCTTGGAAGGCATGACAACCCAGTACCTGTTTTATAGACAAATCTAAAATAGCTTTCTTCCCCTGGAGAGAAGGCAGCACTGTGAAGAGCTGTTTATACCCAGGTAGAAAGATTATCTCCAATCCACTGGGAGAGAAAAGCTTTCTTCCCTTTTCCCCCTCGTGAGATGACTCAATGTTTGACTTGCTACAGTGTGTTGCACAGAAATGAAAGCTTCGCACCGTGCACGGGAACACAGAATTCACCAGATCTGATCCGATCTCTGGTACACAGCCTCTGGCAGGGACTAATACCTTACGCTTCAGAGGAAGACGAACCTCCCTTCCTCATCTTGCACCTGGCTGATTGTATGCTGCACATGGGAAGAAATTTCCTTCCTGGCACACCATTCTCTGAGATCTGATTACCTTCCTCCTACCAAGTGCTAAAAGAAACCAGGGAGAGTTGTAGAGCTCTGCTCTGTTTTGGTTTTTACTTCTTTAACAGATAGGCAAGCCTTTTTTTCTGTTTTAGCAAGAGGTCACATGCAGTGAATTGCACTCTGCTGCTATGCCAGATTCCCAGACAGTGGCTTTGGAAAGTCTCAGAGCCACAGCTGCATACAGAACTGAGTCTCCGTCAGAAAAGGGTTTGAGATGGAGCCTGAGAAAGGGTCAGGGCTGACCTTAGGAAGGGACATCTGCGTGGCAGCAGCAAGAATTTCCATTGGCTTTTAACTGCCCCTGTAGCACTGTGCTATGTGCCACACAGAAACAAGACGTAGCATTTATTTATTTATGAAGGACTTAAATTCTCTTTGCCTTATTGAGTTAGGGTCTGATTACTGGGGTTAAGAGTTTTCTGTAGAACCTTTCTTTTTGAAGGGACTGGGTTGAGGTGTAGGTCTGCTCAGAGACATGGAAATCATCATTTGTAATGCCAGAGGGAGGTTCATCTTTGGCTGAATACAGGGCTGTTCTGCAGAAAAACAAACTCCAGACCCCAGGCAGCTGCTGGGCAGCGTGCATACTGACTGCAGCTAAAAGAGAAAGAAGTCAGATGTGATGCAGCCAGACCACAACGTATGAAAAGGATTTAAAAGACCATCTGAGAAGCGCTTGAAATGCTCATGCGTTGTTTCTTTTGCCTCCCCCTTCGCCATGCCACGCAAGTAATAAATTGCCCAAAGGAGCACTGTCATGAGGAAATCTAACTAGACTTCTGATGTGCACTTCACAAGATGAGGCATGAAACACAACAGAACGGCACTGGGAAAATCAAGCTGACATGGACAGAGCTATACGGTAACTTCACATGAGGTTCATGCTCCCTTAGAGATGGCAACGTAATAAATAAATCACCCCCTCTACGAACATAAATCAGCATATTTTTACCTTTTGTTCAACTAATATAAAAGTTCCATGTCTAAAGAGAGGTTTAGATTGATAGGCACTAGACCCAGAATGGCCAAATTAAGCTACACAGACTGGGACAAGCCACGTGTGCTGGGCTGGCAACTCTGAAACAGACCCAACACTTCACACTGCACATCAGGTCTCTGCTGGGTCTCAGCAGCACCTCCGGCGCTTGTGAGAAAAGCCCTAAAGTAGTATGACCTAGGACCACTTGGCTTCTAGTTACTGAGGATCAGCAAGCAGCCTTTCTAATTCAGCCTGGCTATAGCTAACATGGGGATAGACGTTCCATGTATCCCCACCCAGGGGGTGATACCGTATTTAAATACTTAAGATTTGTTTGGAAGACATAAAGTACCATAAAATAAGTTAACTGCTTTTCCCTAGTTGGGAGTGCCTCTCCTCTCATTTCCCTCCCACCCTGCCCTGCTGCTTCCCTGGGAAGTTAGTTTCTCCCAAACCCCCTCTTCAGTCGCCTGGCTCCACCACATGCCCATTTGCTTTGTGAGGCTGAACCAGATCAGGTGCAGGAGGCTCTTCTGAGGGTGCAGACCCGTGGTGCTGAAGTGCTTCAGAAACCACCATTCAAAAAATAATAATAATTTCACGGGCAGCACAGCATTTACCTAACCTGGATCCCACCTTCTTTGCCCTTTCTTAAAAAGCAGCAGTTGGTTTTGTGAAAACAAGGCTACGAGAGAGTTGGCTTTGCAGCTGAAGGGATTTTACAGCACAGCGTACACAGCTATCAGGAGGTCCTGAAAATGCTCTCCTATACTCTCCATGAAAGAAAAACTAATCCTGCTTAAACATTTTTTTCTTTTTTTTTGGATGCTATTTCTTGTTTTCCCCTCTCCATCTTCTCTTTTCTTAAGTCATGCCCGCGGTGGAGGAAAATGGGCTCTTTTTATCTCTCCACTTTTATCCTCTGTGAAAGCTAACATCATTGTCTTCGATTAACAAAGATATTTACCAAGCAGAATGGAGTGAGGAGCGTTACAAAACGAGGACAGAGTTTTGCCTGCTGAACTGACTGTTGAAATCAGTGAGAAGGTTTTGCTGCTTTCAGTGGATGTGGGTCAGACTCGGGGGATGCTGCCTTTCCTCCTGGTCTGTCCTCTCCACGGCCAGCATCACCGTGGACTTCAGAGGGTGAAATTGGACCTGGGAGCCAGACCTGGCTCTGCTCCCAGGGCCATCATTCCTCCACACTGGCTGCAATCTGGCAAGCTCTCCCAACCTTGGTCTCCCTATCTGTGTACTGTAAAGATAAATGACAACAGAAACTTCTCAGGCTCAGTAGCTGAAAGCAGGTTAGACAAAGACACGTAAACCAACGGAATCCAAGATCTAGCGCGTTCTCTACTCTGTCTTCTGTCAGCTTCCAAGTATCACCTCCAGCAGAGTAAAATACAGTAATTTAGAGGTGTTTACAATCTGACAGCCTCGTAGGCATTAAACAGGGAGCAAAATTTGTGCTCACCTTTCTAATGCTGCAGGCTGGCACACTGGTGTATGAATAGATTATCTACTTCTGTTGCTTATTCCTCACCTGAAGTCCTGTTTCTAACACCTGCTACACTTGCTACCTTATAAATGGTGAGAGTGATCAATTCTCATGCTCCAGGGCACAAGCTGATAACCACCTGGACTGCAGAAGAAATCCACTCTCTCTTCCCTTCTATTCTTGCACAGCAAGGTCAATGAAGAGGGGTCAATGGGGTAATTTACACCACCTTCTCCACATGAAATCGTTTGCACATGTTCTGGCACTCACAGATACACACACATGTGCGTGCACACACACACACACACACACACAGAGCAGAAGGGATAGGGCTGCTGAAGAGGAGTTGGAGCTGATGGTCTCTAGAGAGTTCGCTCCTTTTGACAGTGAGCCCTTCAGGAAACTTTAAGCATGGTCAGGCTCTGAGGTTGGAAAAACAGAGCATTCTGCTCACCCAGTATAACCTTCCGCACATAAAACTACACGGCTAGTGACATTTGCATCTGACCACAAACCTCTGGGGGTGTTACAGCTTTGTTTTTTGAAGACACGTAGCCAACCTTGAATATTGCAGAGCACTGGTACTCAGCATCCCTTTCTCTGTGTTTTACAGTATGAGTTGCCACGCGTGGCATACGTAACAGACACCTCTAAAACGTGAAGTCTAACGTCCCGTAGGCTGCTTTCACCTTGACTCATTCTGGAACAATCTGAAGATACAAATCCAATGCAAAGTGTGCTGTGCAGTCCCACCCTGACCTAGTGTTCCGTTTCAGTTTGGGGATGAGGACACAGCCCCACAGCAGCACGCGTGACGGAAACAGCATTCACAGTGAGCACTATCTAACTTTCTGTTCCACCTCAGCCAGGCACTCAGACCTTACGCCCGGCTGCCTGGGAGGCAGGATGATGAGGCAAGAAGGGGGTAAAGACAGACCTCTCATTTATCCCTGCTTTCTGCAGGGCAGACAGAATTGTTCTCACTCCCACGCCAAGAGCTACTTAGCACAGTTGGGCAAGCAGCAAAGGGGCCAGCCCATGCAAATCAGCAGCTGGCTTCCAAACACCCAGGGCCAGATGCAGCATCACTGGCAGCATCGGGCAGGCCAGTTCTGGCTGTAAGACACTACTTGAGCCTTTAGTGGGAAAACGACACAGGAGGAGTTCAGAAGAGTTAAATGTCTGCTACCAACTAGCTCTTCAGGAACTGAAGCTCTCTTTTTTTGTTATTAACAAAATTCTCCCATAAAGCATAATATGTGGTTCTGCATATGATGGTGTATGTCAAGCAGGAGAGGGGCATGAGGTTGCATTTTCCTCTCCATTTCTTTGTAAAGGCAACACAGCCTGGAGGAGAAACATAGGATTAGATTCAAATCCTTCTCCTAGGCTCTGCCACAGCAAGCTTTTTTAAGTCTGTCTCACCTCTCCATTTGGAAAGCTAGACTACCAAAATGCAAAGAGGTGTCGCGGGGCTTGGGCAGTTAACATCTGAAAGGCTTCCGAAGTGCAAAATGCTGCGCAGCTTCTTCAAATGCCTATGGTCCAGCAGTCCTGCAGTGCTGTCTCTGCTCTCTCTGGTTCCCTGTTCAGAGGTACTGGTTGTTGTGGCACACCAGGGGCCCTGTTTTGATACCACGCTCAAATCTGACAGCACAAACCATGACGTGCTGCTCCTCGAGAAGGGCTGCAGCGCTGAGCTCAACAGCAGTGTGCCAGTCATGCTGAAGGGGGTTCCCAAGCCCAGCACCCCAAGCTGGGTGCTGAGCCCCTCCCGAGGCAGGAATTTTATGCTACCCCTGCTGCAGCTGCTGCACTGGCTTCTTCCCGCAAGTGCCTTCCCCATAGCTACCAGCACCGGCAGGATCCTACCCACAGGGTGCTCAGCAGCTCTTCAGGACTACCTCTGCTGTGAAAGGTAAAGGCAGGAAGATTAAGGGCCCTGCTTTCTCAGGAAGCCTTTCTACTTCTTATGAGGAGGGGAATGGGTGGCAGAGAGCTGTGGCACGCTTAGCCATCTCCACGCAGATGGACAACCTAAGTAAGTACTTTCTGAGGCTGCTCTTGGGTTGGCATACCTGTGGAAGATGCAGCCCTACCACAGGATGAACCTGTATTGCTGATGGTCTGTGAACTTGCTGTTACAAGTAGAGGACAGAGGTCTGGTGTGCGGTGATGTGCCCGACCACTTGCTCTTTCCAGCGCACACCACTTGACCCCGGTAGTGGAGAAGCAGTAGCTGTTCATTGCTGCTGGCCCACAGGAACTGCCTCATCCTACAGTAGAGAGCTGGCTCCACGGTTTTGAGGCCCAGATATAAGCAAAGGTAAAAAAGGAGGAAAAGGTTAACTCTGGCTAATTCTCAGAGAAAATTATTTGGGAGGTGAGTACAAGCTGGTAGAAGGGAAATGGATAACAGGAGATGAAAAGTGTGCCTTTACAGGTCTCGTTAAGTTAAAAGTGATTGGATAGGGAACATAGGAGCCATGTGATGGACAGGAAGAGAGAGCCCAACGAGGCCTGCGTGTCCTTTCAAAAGGTCTGAAACTGCCTATAATCAGAATGGCAAGGTTTTGGGAAGCTTCTTACAACGCTGGGAACAGAGGGTGAAACGGCTTTTTCAGTAGTAATCTGATAGAAAAGGCATCGGCTTATGTCTCCTGCTGTCCTGTTGAACAGGGTGTTGGAGGTAGAGCACAAGCACAGGCAATGGCTCTGCACACCATGTCTGCTCTGGGGCCTCTGTGTATGCAGACATCTACAGCAACAAACCCAGTGAAGCACTGGGCTGGGTTTCTGCTGTGCTGACTTTGCTAGCGTGGTGCCCTGTGACCCAGCCCTTCTCATCTCAGTGTTTGTACAGAGACCCTGGAAAGCTGACACACCCGAATCCCTTAGGGCTTCAGAGTCATAAAATAAATAAAACTGCTTTTCTAATGCAGCCTTTGGAAAGCCCAAAGAAACATATTGATTGGAAAATGCTTGATTAGAATGATCGAGCTCTAAAGCTCTCATACAGGGAAATAAATCTTCTCTATTCCCCACACCCAGTGCCAAGCTCAGCTTCCTGGAAGCAACTATGGCCCTTTCTGGAACTGAGGTGAAAATCCCACGTTCCATCACCTCCCCTGACCTGCTGACATTACACATGGTTTGCATTTGCTGATCAAATGCACAAGCAGGGCTTTAAATTGGCTTGCTGGGCTGGGCTAGCTCACTGATTAATGATGGCAGATGAAGTCACCGGTACAAAAACGCTACAAAATCTGGTCTGTGTAAGTGGGAAAGGAGGGAGGAAAGTCCACACTCTACAAAACCAAACATGAAGACCGTATTCTTTCACACTCTGTAGCCGAACCATTTTCTTTGCAGATACAGGTTAGTAAATGAAGCAACTCTCTCACACAAAATTACTCAGCTATGTCTAAGACCCCCCGGCACACCAACAGTCAGAAAAGTCCCTACACATCAATTCACATCAACACCCTGCACATCAATTCCTGAAGGGCTTAGAGTTGTACCTGATGTCAGAATAGCACCTAAAGTGCAACTCCAGTCATTTAATGTGGTCTGTTGGGCTGCATTTCTTGTAACTGAAGTAAATGTCTGACCCATAGCAGCTTGCCTCTCTCCTTTCTCTTTCCACCTACATCATCTGGAGCTGGCTTGCAGAAACAGTGGACCTTAGGATGCAGCCCTCTTTGCTCTGTGAGCTTCCCCATTTTCAGATCAGACAGAGAAGATGTTATAATGCTGGAGCAGCCTACCTGCTGCTGACAGGCAGTCTGAGGCCTGAAAAGAGAATTTGCCCAGGACAAAGAAAACCAGTTGAGATAAACAGCGCTGGTACGTGTCCTGAAGCGGCCACGGTTTGAAGTTCTGGAAGGGAGAAGCTACCAACCAGAGAAGCAAGCAACCATGGAGGTGATGAAAAGACCAGCCTGTTTTCTAGGCACTGGTTCCACAAGCCACGTCCCAAGAGCTTTCAAGAACCACACAGAACGGCTCCGGATTCCTTTCGGGCTGTTCGCAAAACCTTCCTAGAAGCCTGACAAGAGCTTTCCTTCCAGGGCAAAGAGAAGGCTGGCTTTTTGTGCCTGGGCACCAGGCTCGGGGAAGGCCAGAGGGAGTCAGCGGGCAGTGCAATGCCATTCAGCTGGCTACGGCCACTCAGCCGCCACCGCGCTTGGTGCGCTCGTGGAAGAGCTTGCTCGGGTCCCAGGCGACCCCTCTCCTTACTCGTGCTGTGTCTATAGGCAGAGAGGGCAGGTGACCATGGGATTCTTACCAGAGAGACTTGTGCAACACACGCAGCTGGCAGGGGGCTGGGGAATGGGGAAATGTTGGTTTGGATCCGCTCCCAGTTATAGTCTTAATCCACTCCTGACTCCTCAGCCAATTTTTGGCTGTGTTCCACGGAGCAGACATTGCTTTCCTACTGCTCCCTTCCAAAAGGAGCTGCAAGAAACGTCTTCTGTTGCTTTTTTTCCTTGTATGTGCAAAAACTATAGCCTAAACAAAATGGGCTGAGCCCTGACAATGGCACGGCTTAGCCAGCTCAAAAGACCACGCTGCCAGAAGCAAAGCAGTTTTGCAAGTAAGAAGTCAAGGAGATTATAAAAACTTAAATTTTCTTCTCAGCACCTTTTGATTGTTTCAAACCAATTTATCTTAATCCAGGTCAAAATTCAGGTCTAATAAACATTCTTTACAGTTTCCCTGTATTGGATGTGGCCACTGCTGATAGTGCTATTAGTAATACACGCACATTTGCACTACATGGTGCCTTTCAACTGCAGGCAGATTAGATTGTTATATCTGTTTTATAGATGTGAGGCACAAAGTCATTGGACACCTGCCACCACAATACACTGAGTGTATTATAAGAGGGATCAAATCCAGAAACTATATTCTGCTCCTCTTTATAACTGGACAAATGCAGAGCATCTTTTCGTCCTTAACATCTACTTTTCCTTACCGCTTTTTGCGCCGCTTACTTGGTGCACCCTGGCAACAATAATTTTAAGGTAAAAAAACCCTAACTGTATTAGAATGAACTGTCAATGCAACATGCTGTTTCTTTCTTTTAACATGATATAGCTTTGAAGATTTGTAAGTAATTAGAAATAAATTGATCATGGTAGTCTTCACCTACGTAGGGTTTTTCTTCAGTCTTTTGCCTGTTGCCTAATTGCTGTACCGTGGAGAGGTGCTGACATTATTACCATGCTTACAGGATGCAGCAGTAGTGCTGCTGGTGGAATGGAAAGCTCTGATTTTAGGGACCTGATCAAGACTCCAGAAAGATGTGAAAAACTGAAGAAACAGTCACTAGCTGTAATGAATGCAGCCACTGAAATTAAGATGGTTCCTTTCAGCAATTTATCACTTTATCAGCTAGGTCACCTCGATCTTCCAGTGGCTGCAAACTTAGAGGTGGTTCTACTGTTTTGGAAGGGAAAGGTCAGGAAGTCCTTTCTGTACGGCTGAATCAAGTGGAAAGTTTTGAAATCTCAGTTTCACATGCCAACAAAACACCACCACCAACACAGCAAGACGCTGTAATCCTCCTGTATTAAGAAGCTGCTTTCTTCTCACAAGGAGATTTTGTTCTCAGAGGTTCACATCCTGAAGAAGTTGGGTCCCTTCCCCTTGAGGAATTTTGGCCTGGACTTTTTTTCCTAACTCAGCTGCGATTGTGAGAGCTGGGAGAGGGGAGGGCGTACAGAAAGAGCATGTTTTCCAGGCTGTTTCCAGGGAACGTGAGGCCAGCTCGACTACAGAACAGTCTACGCCGTGACAGCAAGATGTCATCTGTTGGCCTCCTCGGCGCTGGGGCTCCAAGCCTTGCGAGCTGCAGCTGCACTTGCTCTGCTACTGTAAGAGCAGATTTTGGCAGCGCAGCCAGAACCATCAAGCAAATCAATGCAGAGAAAATTTCACCACCAGCGTGTGGTAAAAGCATGTCATACCTCTCCTGTGACTGATTTCACTTTTGGACCTCTGTCCCTTGCTTTAAGCAGGTGTTCTCCTTCAGAGTCCTCATCCAGGAGGGCTACAGAAGCCTGCTTCAGTCCACCAGTATATGGTCTCTGCTGTGCTTTGTGTGAAGACCTGCCTTCGGGTGACATTAAATATTGAATAATGGGGGGAAATGGTGCAAATTACAGCTCTGGAAACTGCAAGCAGTACTCAGTTTGGAACCACATCTTGGGTTTTGGAGGTAAAAGCCTGTTCTTATCATGCTGCAGACATTTCCCACTCCCCAGACGCTGGAAACCAGAGTTCTGACATGGTTAAAAACTCCAGATTTAGCTTCATTCCTTGATGGCTCCTTAATGAACCAAATCCCTGCAGCTCTTAGAAACTGTCAGTCATTTCTCCAAGAAGACACTGATGTCCTAGAGAAAGGTCAAATGCTTAAAACAACAGCTTTAGATGCCGGGGGTCCTCTTCCACATCCAGGGGGACAAGAAGGCCACTGAGATGGACTCCAAACTGCTGTACAACACATCAGCCATACAGGAGAAGTAAATGCATTGCATTTGCATGGGGCCCTTTATCTCTACCCTTCATTGCAACATGTGCACAGAAAGGCTTCTTGTGCTAAGGTACTTGTGCTTGAAATACATTGATAATGAGAACAAATTAAGTGTGTGCTCTTTGATTATCAGATGATAAATTATCATGATTATCTTTGCTGCAGCTTGAGAATTGCTTCCTCTCCAGGGTTTAACTCCTGCTTGCTCTGAAGCTAGTCAGCACATCCACTAACTTCTCATATTAGACCCCCAAAAAAACTGTCTTCCACTTATTATTTCTGTGCAAGTCTTATGAAGTTGAGGTATTACTTCTCTTTGGGGCCACTTGAAAATATTGCCTAAGGAATCAGAAATCATCTCTTTATTAATTGGGACAGCAGGCAAGATCCTGTTGGGGAGCTTGGATGCTGTGCTGTGTGTCTCAAAGACACGTGCATCCTGCTGTCAGAGGCACGGCTGCAGCACTTGCAGTGATCCCTGGGGTGCCCTCTGGACCAGCTCCTTGAGGTGCCAACCACAGCAAGCGCTTGAGCATACACTGCACGTCCAGGACAGCCTGCCTGACACCACGGTAGCGAGTTCACGCTGAGATCTGAGGGTACTTTGGCTTCAGTGAATTCTTGGGCAGCTGTGACACTGACTCACCTCTGACTGCACACTTGTGTGAGCCGTGGCTGCCTCTCTCTGACAGCCTCAGAGCTCAGAAATACTCACTTTCAGTTGTTCCCCTCCGGCTTCACAAGTGTCTTGCTGGAGTTCTACGCTCTAGGGAAATATCCCTGCTCCTGAACTGGGTATATTGGAATCCCTTTCTACTATACTGTCTGGTATGAAGGGGCCAGCTGGGATGTCTGCAATCACTGTCTTGTCCTTCAAACCAACTCCTTTCAGGCCACAGCTTGGACAATATGTAGTGTTCGCTGGCAGTGCTGACTTAGTATTGTTTCCTGTCCACCCCTTCAATGTGCCAGTGCAACTGGTGGAGGAGCTATGTTGTGATCTTGATGTGAGAGAGTCTGTATTCAAGTATAATGTGCATTGGTTTCTGCCAGTCTGGTTTCTGAGCTGATTAAGAGCATAGTTGCCCTAGCAGTTAGGTAAACATGACTGGCAGGGAGGTGGCAAATTGCAAAAAAGAATAACAGCTGGATGTGGTGACAGAGAGGGGAGGAAATGCTTCAGCTACTATTGTTACAGAGTATGTCACATCACTGGAAAATGCATGGGCTCGCTGTGTTACTTGAGTTTAATCTTGATGATGTCACCCAAAAAGGCTTGCTTCCAGGGCTGGAAAAGTTACTGCAATGTCAACAGAGGCAAATAATTTACCTACGCATTTCCAGTAGAGGATCAAGTTTTGAATGAAAAGGAAAACAAATGGATAATTCACAAGGAGGTTCTGTTTCATCCTGCTTTTTGGGTTTCTTACAAAGGCAAAGGTCTTGTGAGAGAGACTGCATACCTAGTGTGATGGATAACTGAAGCCACCACAGATACACAATTCTTAATACTCTGTAAACCTATTGTGCTGGTACAGAAACCTTCACACCAGTGAAGCCATCTTGTGCTGTCCTTCTTTCCACCCTCCCTTTCCCCCAGGAAGGATGGTCACCCCTGCGCTTGCTATTGCCCACAAACTACTGCAGATGTGCTGGGGGAAAAGGGACCTCTGGCTATTGACAGGGGGGTGCATTGTGTGCTGCAGCTGGGAGTCCCAGAGCTAAGGTGGGACTGGTTCTGGAGCTGCAACAGTGGCGAGGGCTGAGAAATTTACCCCTCTCAGACCTCCCTTTTGATGGGGTGAGGGGTAGAAACCTTACTTTTCTTAAGTTATGGACTGTGAAAGAGAATCAAATGGTATCACCCATCAGAAATACTTAGTAATATCTAGTAGCTCCTTTACATGTCTGCCAGTTGTGCCAGGTACTATAAAAAACACTGAATAAGGAGGAGTCCCTGCCTGGAGGACATTACAATGTAAACAGACTGGAGAGGGAAGGGTTTGGATGTACAAGGAAAGTGAACAGCACGATGGTGTGCATACATGCTGGTCCCTCTGTGAACCACGTGAGCCTACTGGAATCCCAATACATTATTTGCTAAGTGGATATCGTGAAAATGTAGTTGAAATAGTTTCTTGTCTAATTAAAATTTCCATAGTAGTGCTCCCTCATGTTTTGGCAAATTTCAACCAGCTCTGTGAAAGACACTTGTTAAACTACATGTTATCTGTTGCAGAAATGCAGATTTATAGGTGTATCTGTTCACACATCACATCAACATGATTGTAATTGAGAGTGGAAGTCAGGAAAGCAACAGCGGTGACTCTATAAAGTAATAACTCATCTTCTATTCTTCCAATGCTTCAAAACTTGCTTGGTTTACAAAGTCAAAACCAGTTTAGCTTCATTCTTCTGTATCACAACTTCCAAGTGATCTCAAGTTTCTGCTCTCCTGGGAAGACTGATTCACAACCCACTTGCACAAGGTGGAACTCTTTTTAAAAATCCAACACTCAAACCTACTGGTCATGTGTCTGGACTTGTCTGGACTCGGCCATCCCTGATGTGGTATTTTCCATCCTACTAAGACACACTTGCCTGGAAATCCTCTCTTTTTGGTTAAGCCTACTGTGTCACAAACTAAGTACCCACGAAAGCTGTTCTTGCCAACCATACCAACAACAGCAATTTTAGATAGATGAGAGGAAGGAAAGCTTCTTGGTAACCAGAGCACAGGAGTCAAATCCAGATTGCAACAGGACCGCACAGTTTAGAAACCTCTCAGGCTGTGGATCAAAGCATCCACACCTAGGAGCAGGAGAGCAGGCAGACAGACTTGAGAACTAAGATGGTAGGAAGCGACCACATCCATTAAGGAAGGATAGTGAAGCATGTTTTGAGGAAAGGATATAACCTTCTAAGCTTCTAAAGGATGAAACCTTCTACCCTAACCTTTCAGGTTGCCTTAACTCTTCCCTTTGTGCCGGTTTTCCTAATTCCTACAGTACAGAAATTAGGAAGCTCCAAGATACACATTGTCAGAGCAAAGCAACTCCAGGTCTTCCTTTTCTTCTAACAAGCTACAAGTGGAAAACTACTTTTCTGAAATGCTTTGCTTATTAATGTGGTTTTGATTTTTTTCACATGGCTGGGGTCAATTGGCTTAGCACTGACAGCATGGTACAGAAATGCAGACATGGGCACACTGTCAGCTTGGGACGGGGGGGAAAGCCTTCTCCAGCAATTTCACACAAAATGACATTAGGGAAAGCAAAGTGCCAAAAATTTTCCCGTGAAACCCTGAAAAAATCTGCAGACTCTAGATGTCTCACACCACTCTGGCAGATCATAAACATGAAGCATATGGACTCAAATACTGTATGTGCATAAAAACACAGCCCTCCGTGTCTGACCCCACGCAGAGTTTCTGAGGACACGAATGCCATTTCAGAACAGATATGCACCTTTGCTATTCAGGTGTTTGGATAACCAAACAATGGAAATTCAGAACAAGGTTTCTTTGTGGGCTGGTTTATTCCTTAGCAAGTTAATAGTATTCCTTTCTTACACCAGCTGAAGCAGCTGGAGCGGGCAACTTTTAGCTTGGTCCTGTTCAATATTGTCTCTTCCCTGCTCTGACCAAATTTGTTATTCCAGATCCTGAAACACTACTTCACTTGAAGATTAATTCTCGAAAGAAAGCAGCGTGATTAATTTCTAACAAGCTGTTTTGTCGATGCCTCATTTTGATTTTTCTTCTAGATCTGCTCTTTCCCCCACTACCCCTGCGGTGCACACAACATGTGAAGAAGAGATTTCTCCTGTCAGCCCAAACTCACCCTTATTCATTTAGGGCTGTCACAGTCATGCTTTTGCAACTCTGCTGACGGAATCAGGTAGGAGGAGGAGGCTGATTCGGCAAGAAGAGTCTTTTGTTTGCACGTAAATGCCTTGGTGTTGTCAGAAAGAAACCAAGTAGTGAGCAGTCGAACAAAAACAAAAACAAAAACATCACAGCACCGTTACTCTGTTTTTCCCCCTTCTCTCCCAGAACTATAAGCGAGCCTCTGTGTGGAAGAGAGGGCTGGCAGGCAGAAGAAGCGTCGCTTCGCTGCCTCCCCTTCGCTGCTCGACAGCATCCTTGCAGCAGTTATAACCACCACTAACCTGGGGAAATGATCCTGGCAAACAGGTTGTTCTCAGTAAGGGGCATTAAAAACTCCATATAGGAACTAGCTTTCAAGACAAAAAATAAATAAATTCAAACCTAAAACCAAAGAAGGGATCTAGAAGAATGTGTTGAGACATGTGTTCCTAAGGCCAAAGAGTCCAAGAGAATGCACGCTGAGATTTTTATGGCAGAGGGCAAATCAGCAGAGAACTCAGCCCAAAGCTGCACATCAAGTACCAGCGTTTTTGGAGACAGCTCCTTCTCTGTTGTTTTTGGTTTTGCCAAAGGGACATCCAAGAACACGGCCCCCCAGCTACACTGTTCACAGGAGACAGAGGGAGCCCAGCTCCTCTGCATCAAGCTTTCCAGTTCTCTCTCTAGTCCAGTTCACTGATTGTTTTGAAGGATTAAGTTGATTTTCTTTTCTTTTCTTTTTTTTTTTTTTTTTGCACAGCCTTCATCTCTATGCAACAAGAAGGACCTTCAAACCTCACAGCTTTTGTTGGGTACTGAGGAATGCCTCTCAGCAGCTCCCCATGGGGTTGGTTGGTCCCCGAGCCCTGCGTCCTGGCAGCTCCAAAGCACACACGTTTCTGTGGGCACTCTGAGCCTCCGCTAAATCCTATTCTTGCACCCAGGGCATTCCCTCTCTCACTATGGTGATAAGGAGAGAAAGACAAAATGTTTGGGTTCTTATTTTTGCATGCTGCTCTGCATCACACATTTTTCAGATTTTGCCCTCTTGCTTCAGAAATGCTACTCACGTGGTTACCTTTTAAGCCTGGGAAGTGGCAACTTGAATAAAGCAGCATTAGCACACTGGATGCACTCTCAGGGTTGTACCCCCAACAACCCAGAGTGCAACATTTCAGCCAACTCATTCATCCGAGCGTACCCTCTGTCTGCCTCCAGACCATTCAGGCATGGTCAGACCCTAGCTACAGAAGAATCCTCCTGAATACATCATATTGACTGTGAACCTGTTCCACCCAGCTGAACGTTAAACAAGTGACGAGTTAATGCCTGCTCAAGGTTTTTGGAACACTGGCTTTCAGTCCTGAAAAGCACGTCTGCAGCTCCTGTGGAAACCTGAGGTAATCTTGACTATTTAGCTGCAGTGCTAAGGGTTAGGGTGTAAGGCACCAAAAGGGAGAGCAAAGTTTCCCGAATATCGGAAGGTTCACATTACTCATTTGGAACATCATGTCTTCCCTTTGGGGTCAATTATCAAAACACTTCATAAATCTTGACACACTTGAAAACACTGTGTAAGGTTAGACACTGCTTTCCCTTGTTTCCATTCAGCTTGGCCAACTGTGAGGATGGATTTAATCAAAAAAGGTAAAAGGAGAGAAGATCACACCTGGACCCGTCAGGCTGAGTGGGGCTGAACAGCAGGAAGCATTTCTTCTTCCCTTCTCTGTTCAGAATGGGACTCGGGATGGAGGGACACCAGTGCCTTCCACGAAATCTGGGACTATTTCTGTACCCCTGTCAAAGCCTAGTGGTTTCTTTGCTCTCTTGCTTTGTCAGAATCCACATGAAATTGGAAAAAAACCAGTACTGGGATACCATTGGGGTGCTTGCCCTGTCCAGGATTCATTTAGCATCTCTGCCAACCTCTTAAAAAGACATAAAAGAGGAGACAATTTTTAATCTCCTTTCATGGTGCGGTTGCCAATATCACAGGCTAAAGCTGCATCTCTTCAGGAAGAGGGAGCTGAGTATGTCCGTAGCTGCTACTTCCTAATTGGCAGGCACAATGGAGAAGCCTTTTGCTTGCCCTGATAAGGTCATTTGCATAACTCTACCCAAGTGGCTTTGCATATATTCTTCTTTCTTCTTTTTCCTTCTCTCTCCACTTCATCAGTTCTCAAGCTTTTCTCCGTGTGTCAGAGAAGCCCTAGGAAAACCTCATCCGTAATTAACCCCAATATTTATTCTATTAGATACTTATTGATTTATTTTTATTTCTCGTAAAGAGCTGGTGCAAATTTTGGTAGCTGTATTTGCACAGTGGTAAATAAAGAAAATTGTGCTGTTATTGCAAACAATCCTGCTTTCACCGTGCAGGTTTCTTCCACGTTCTGTCAAAACTGCTGTGAGTTTTCTTCCTGCTTTTAAATCAAAGCATCCTAATTACATTTGTTTAAATGAAACAATTGAAATTTGCTCTGACTAAAACCAATTCTAAACAAAAGTGTCAGCGATACCCATCCTTGTATTGTCAAAACAGAGATCAACGTAAAATTGCAAAGCAGCCCTCGTAAAGAGTGGAAGGCAGATGAACACCTTGGATACCAGCGCAGTGATTTCAGCAAATACGACACTGAAGGAGTAAAGGGGACACTGAGGGTTGCACAGTTCAACCCGCACACTTGTGAGCACTTATTTGCACAAGCAGTTCCAGTGATTTTAATGGGATGTCTCACCTGGATAACTGCCTCCCAGGGAAAGAAAAGGATGAAAAAACTCTGTTTCTTGGTTAAGTTTTGGGGTTAGTTAGTTTGTTTGGTTTTATTTTTTTGTTGTTGGTGGCTTTTGTTGGTTTTTTTGGTTGTTGTTTTCCTGTTTTGTATTTTTTCCCTTGTTGTTGCGTTTTGTTTGTTTGTTTTTTCTTTTTAAGTGTGGGAGGTGCCTCTTTAATTCCAAATTTTTTATTCTGGAAAGGTTTATGCTGAAATGTTGACACATTCTGAAGTTCTCACTAACAATACAAGCCCTTGCCTTGCTTTTCACAGCAGTTTAAAAAGATCTGGTATCTATAAATCAGTGAGCCTGATGCCCTGTTTGTACAGAAAGACAGAACAAGGTTATCCCACTGACTGCAGCAGCTCACACAATGAGGCCCTGGGTCCATGTGAAGGGCCAGGAGGTGCTGTCCTAATTGAAATCAAATTATCTTCATCATCTAATTCAAAGGTCTGCATTATTATTATTATTATTATGCATAATTGTAATGTCTCAGCTGCAATCATAAACTATGACCCCAGTGTGCTTGGTGATGCACACAAACAGGACAGAAATGATATTTTTGTCCAGAGATTTTCCTCAGATTGTAGAAGATGTAGTTTACTGTTATTTTTCCCAAATATCCAGCTCACGAAAACTAAACAAAACAGAAATGATGGGACAACACCATAGATTTGCTGTAGGAAGCAGCATCTTGGTTTCCACAGGTGGAAGGTGAGGAAGAAAGAAAAAGGACTTCATGGCAAACAGGAGACTGGTCAGTCCCTAACAAAATCAGATCCACTGAAAAAATAAAAAGGGGAAAAAATGCAGTAATTCAAGATTGGCATTAATCTATTGCATTCAAGATGTGGCCACTTTTTGGTGTTTTTGTTTCAGAAGACTTGCTGTAATGTCTACTTTGAGCTTTGGGGTAAGCCAGCTTTTGGGGTAACAGAAATCTTCCCTAACTGTTACGAGAATTGGTCTGATAACCATCACTAAAAGCTCTGTTCTTTTTTCAACTTAAGACTATTTTGGAATAACAGTAAAAAATTTATAGTGCTGACCTCTTCCAAGAAGAATTTTGCTTCAAAGACACCTGCTTTTATGGTATTAAAAATTAATGTCAAGAAAGTTTACTAACAGATAAGCTCTCTTAATGACTTCACTTCTTAACTTCACTATTTATATTTACAAATCAAAGGCGAGAACTCTCAGTTTACTAATCTGCCAGTTGGATCATTTTTTGCAGCCTTGAGCTGTTTCACTTCACTATTTAATAGCTAATCTGTAGTGAACTCTAATTTTCTCAACGCTTTATTATGCTTACACTGTATATGCAGAAGATTTCCTAGTGTATTATCGAGCATTATAAATTATTGAAACCGAATTACATTTTTTTGAACCAACGATGCAGTGCTTTGTCCTGGGCTTTCCATAGCACACTTAGACTGTCCACAGCCATGGTGAGGTGTATATGTTACCTCCACAGCATGACAAACACACACCGTACTAGGCAGATCTCCGAACCAAACATCTTAGGACCTAATGGGGTTTAACCCAAACCCTAATACAGTCAGTGGGAGAGCTGACTCTTGATTCAAGTGGTTTTAATTGCAGGGCTTCTCACAAGTGTATTTCCAGCTTCATAGCATGCGTATCAGCTCAGCAACCTTTGCAATGTCTCAGTTTAGCTTATCAAGCCTCCAGCTGCAGCCTGCAAAGCACATAGTGGTGGTCTGCAGAAAGCTGGCTCTCCTCTGCATTTTTTCCATCTGCTAAATTACATTACAGACTGCTAAAAATATAATAAATACTTTCCTATTATTACTTTCCCATGTAAACAGCTGAGTTATTTGCCACAGGGATTCTGAATATGAATGGAAGGGAAGGTAGGTCTGTGCACTGTTGTAAAAGGAAGAAGCTTCCAGCAAGGAAGACACTGGTCAAAGGACCAAGGAAACCCAAGTTCAGCCGCAGGCATCCTATGTGATTTGGTACAAACCACTTCTGACCTAGCAAACCCACATGTACTGGAGGCAGCCAGGAAGAAACTCTTACACTCTTCAAAACAACCATTCCATCCCAACCGTAGTTACCAAAGCTGATGTGGTCACGGACAACCTGTGAGCTGCAAAAACACAATCTGTGCTGAAATACCAGTGTGCAGACCAAGAGTCCCTGCAGGCTCAATAGCTTTCTCTTGCAGTTATCCTCTCTACTGACTACAGGTTTATCCCCTTTCCTCTTTCTCAGTATATAGTGAAGTTCTTCCTGCAGTCTCCGGAGTCCCCACTTTGCTAGATGCTGCATCTGTTGATACATATGCAAAGCTCATGTAGTTGAAGGCTCAGTGTACGCACGGGCAATGTTAATTCTGACATTTCCTCACCTTTACAACCTCAGTAACTATAATGCAGAATATATAAGTGTATTTTTTTTTCCTTTGTTTTTAAAGTATCAGTAATGGTGGAAAAAAAAACACCAAAACCCTCAGAAATTCCCCCATGGCATCATCATAGTGAAACCCGCACGGGTCAGCAGCAGAGCTAGCACTTTTAGATCCAACCTACAGACTTCTGACACTTTTTGCTAACTGATAGCAGCAGGAATATACTGTCATTTGTTATAGGAACCAGCACTGGCAGGAAAGCATGAGACGTCCTGACTCATTTTGCCAGCAGGTTGTTGCAGCAGATGTATGTGACAGCAGAGAAAGGGCAAGAGCATCCTTCTAGCTCAACTTCATGCGCTTCTCTCCCCATTTCTAATTATGACAGTGTGCAATGCCAGTCTCCTTGACCAGCCTCCTTGCTCCAGGCTCTTCTCTCTATCCCCCACCCTGAGTCTGAGTTCTTCTTGGTTTTGCCTGTGAATAGGCAGACTCCTCTCCCACCCACACAGCCCAGCACAGGGGTATCCAGAGCACAGGAGAGAGACCACTTCTCTTCCTTCAAGTCTGTTCCAGATCTTAGGGCACTGGACATTTTGACAGCTCAACACCAATGCATTGTTCTCTGTCCTGGCAAAGAAATTCTCATCCGCAGCTGTTAAAAAGTGGAAAAGGTGTACAACTATCAAAACCAAGTTCTTATCATGGGAAGTGCCTGGAAACCTGAAAAACAAGTGGTGCAACCACTCACCCCACAAAAAGAGCTTGTCTTTTTTTCCTGGATACCTTCCATGCATGGTAGGTTACACAACATAGGGACTGATGGCTGCATATAACCCTAAAGCCATTTTTTTTTGCCCTACCAGGAGACCAGAGGCAGTGCCTCCTTTCTCTCTGCCCCACAGCTGAGAAGCAGCACTTGCAATTTGAGGTCCCCCATCAGCCAAGAAATGACAGCCAGCTGGCCAATGTCACCAACCCAGTGACTGGCTGGTTGGGCCAGCTGGCCAGCCTGCACACAGTTATGAGTCAAGTCCATTAATCACACACACAGTTACTGCTAGTTGAATGAACATTGTACTGAAATTACGCCATATTGAACACTAAAAGCTTAAAACAGCTGCCTTTCCTAGCCTAGGGGGAGCAGACCTAAAGAAGTTCCTTCAGAACTTGATCTCAACTTAGATTTCTGGAATACAAGAGACAGAAAAGCAATGAAGAAAATGAAGTGCCTTCACCAGATTCAGGACTGTGAGCTCTGAAGAAAATCAGAAACATTTAGGTCAAAGTGTCTGGAACGTTAGTCTCTTTTACATCTTTTGATAAAAAAATTCCCTTAGGTTCCTGGTATAAATCAACATGCAGAAGAATCAGAACAACAAGCCCCATTGTGTGGGCAATATTTAGGCAACTGATCGCAAATGGAGACAGGAGTACTACCAAAGAGCAGGTTTAAGGAACGTTACCAGGAACCAGTAGCTTTGTGGAGGGAAGTGTAAAAACCATTGTATGGTACAGATAAATACAGCAGGCAGCATGGAAAGCTAAGGTATTGCAGGGGCAGAGGAAAAATTTGGAAGAGTTGAAAGGGACACTGTGGAGAGCAAAGTGTAGTTTGGTGAAAGGGAAGCTCAAAGTATGGGGCAGACACACATCTGCAGTCCTACCTCTTCATACAGTCGGTCATCACTGACCTTGACAGAGGAGATGTCAGTGGGGACAGAAAGAAGCACTAGCATCATGCATTAGATGTGAGGAACCTGAGGCACTGAGAGGCTAAAAGGCAAGAGTTCTTGATGGATGTAGATCATTTTCAGGTACCTTTTGGCCCCAGTGTTCCCCAAGGTCCCACCTAACTGCATAGGTGATCCAATAACCATTGACACTGTGTGTCCTTGCCTGAAGAGCTCTTTTGCATCAGAGTGCTTTCCCCAAGTAAATGCTGTACTGCCAGTTTTGGACTGTCTGACCCACTGCTGCACAGCTGCAGGCCACAGTTTCTAGGAGGTCACCAAATTTCAGTCCTGTCAAGCCGTAAGCCCTGCCCAAAATAACAAGAGGTTTCTGCCAGAGTCTAAGGCGCCATTTGTAGTAAAAGTTACTTGACAGCCAGACCATTCTTTTTGTACCAACGTAAGAGCAAATCCCAGTAAGTGATACAAAGTGGTTCTCCACAGACTGCCAAGGACAGCCGTGGGCCCAAAAATGTCATGGCTGCAGGACTCTCCTTCTTCAGGAAAGCAAGTGGCAGGAAATGGCCAACATTATCAAAAAGTGGGGTTCTTCCATGAGGCAATAGCTTTTTCCTCTTCAGTCACGCTTACTACCCAGCTCGCAGCTTCCTCAGAGCCTGAGAAACGCTGACCCAGCCGACCCAGCTGACCCGTGAGGTGTCCCCGCGATGAAAATTAATCCACAGCTTCCAGGGACCTGGGTTCAACACCACCCAACTGCGGTGCCCTGCCTTAATAAAGACTTCACCAGTCAACAGCAGTCACGGGTTTTCCAGCGAGCGGTTCCCCCGTCCTATCTCCCCAGATCACGCCAGAACCGTGGCTGACTCTTCCTGCCACCCCAGCCTCCCCCGGCAGCCAGCGCCAGGTGATGCGGCCTCCTCGGCCGCTGCGGTCTGCGGCCTCCGGCACCTCCGTTATCTGCCCCCTGCAGCATCTCATCTGACAGGAAGCTTCCCCAGAGTTTTCCATCACAGGAAATTTCCTGTGGGGAAGCACTTAGTAAGCAAACAAAGAGTTCCTTGGTACAAAAGAAAAGAGCAGGCACATACGGCTGTAAGAAAAAAAACCCCGAACGCCAAAGCAGCCCGGGCAAGGGGGATAGGTCACAGGACCTCAACTCTCGTGAGGAGAACCATGCTACCTGTAGAGGCTGGGGCTTGGAAATCACCAGGTGAGGCTGTTGTCCTGAAGTGTGGTTCACAAGGCTGAAGTTCAAAAGTCGTTAAAAAAAACCAAGTTGAAGTTGAAAATCTCTCTGAAGAGATTTACGCCCTAACGCCTCATTTAACGCAGGGCTGCGGAGAGCACAGCCCACAGCCTCAAGCACCGTGTCAGGGGCCTTTTCTGTGGTGCCTTCTCCAGCAAGGCCAAGGACCAGGTGCAGGTGGAGGGCATATGACTGTCTTCACAGATGAAACTGGTACTGCAGTCTAGGATGCACTGCCACGTGTCCCGATCAAGCTCACTTTGCCATTATCTAATCATGGGTTCGATACCCTCTGCCCCACAAGTCCCACTTAGTTTAGCATCTAATTATGCTCTGTATGTACAGACTGTTAGAAAAGCTACAACTGTCCGCATACTGTTCAGTTTCTTTCTTTCTTTCTTTCTTTCTTTCTTTCTTTCTTTCTTTCTTTCTTTCTTTCTTTCTTTCTTTCTTTCTTTC
>WTSP01014466.1:50189-63006 GCA_025331215.1 Actenoides lindsayi | reverse complement strand
GATCTCTCTCCGGATAGCCAATAGCGTGCAGCCTGTGGAGCAGACGGAAGTGATGTTGTAAATCTAGGTTATATGATTCTGTGTTACTTAGTAATAAAGGCCATTTGCCATCCACCACATTGGTGTCCGTGAGCTGATGGCCCGAGCAGCCTGGGGTTGGCCACTGTGTTGTTCCTGAACCGGGTCGCCACACCTCTAGAGAGGCAACAACTCTTCACATGATAGAACAGCCCAGTGCCCTCAGGCAGTGGCTTTGACCAGTGGTGACCATAGGAGACAGTCATGTGGTGCTGGGAGGACACAACCCCACTCATGCTGCAGCCTTGAACAGTTTCTTGTGTTGAGCCCAGGTGAGCTCCCAGCTAAGGACTGAGGTGTATGCATCACACTCTAATAGGCAGCAATAACAATAGTGGTGTGAAAAGTTTTAAGTGAGCAGAATTTCCTTAGGCTTGTGGATGTGAAAGAGAGAGTCTACCCCAGTGGAGGCCAGTCTGCTGAGAATGCAGAGACATTCAGGAGCAGGGCTGGGGATTCTGAAGCAACCAGTTGCCCTGCTGTATTACTCACCAAGGTCCCACAAGCTGCTTCTGTCAGCTATTCCAGCCCCATTCCTTGGCTAGAGCTTTTTCTGCCAGGATGGCAAAGGTGTAAGTAGAAGAGGAGTGGTGTTTTGAGCATTCAGAGAGATGAAGTTCTTGTTCACTCATAAGGACACTTGGCTTCTGCATTGCTTCATATTTGTTTGCTGGGAGAAGCTGCTTGGCTTTAAATGGAGTCCACCAGCCTCAGGTGAACCTGGAGGAAAACTGCATTTTTCTGAACACTCTGCAATGTTATGATTTGACAAAAGACCTTGTTCTTTCTGTCACAGAAAAGAATAACATCCTCATGCTTGCTGTGACCCTTTTATGTGACAGAGGATTAATTCCACTGGATGGTGCATCTGTGGAGCCTGCTCTGATTATACTGCTGGGCCAGATGACAAAGGCAGGCAGGACATGAGGGTATCCATTAGACAAGCTTCAGGGGAAAAAATTACCACTGGCGAGACCTCCACAGAGAATAGAGACTAAACCAAAGAAAAAAAAAATAACAGGTTTTGTTCTTCTACTGTGGACTATTTGAAACACAAGGTAGTGTTATTTCCAACAGCTCCTGTATATCATGAGCTCATTTCCTGAAATGGCTAGATTTGCTGTGAAGTTAAGGTTATTTTTAACGTTAAATATATGTTACATATTTTTATAAGTATTTTACAAATGCATACACACCTCCATATGTTTTATGTATTTGCTGTCTATTTTTTAAGTGTTAAATTTTGGATCATATTTGGATCTGGTAAAGGTACACTCCTACCCCAAGATAGCAACCTTGGACACAGGCAAGGCAGGGCAGCATTGTCTCCTGATACATCCCATCTCCCTGAAGATAATGAGGAACTTGATGACTCAAAGGAAAAGCCCCCAGAGTAGGAGAGGGGAGGTAAGGACAGGTGCTCCCTAAGATCATGTCAGCTGGTTTACACTTCTTGATACACAGATCCTGGAATCAGCAATCACCACAGGACTGGAGCATCTATCACAAGGCAGAGCAACAAAATTATGTCTCTGTCAGTACTGCTGACAGGAACAATATTATGCCCGTTATTTTTATTACTGATTTTATTTTGTTTTACACTCTTTGGGAGAGGAATCAGCTCCATCTGTGAAAGTGTGATGTGGTTAACCAAGGAGTTACACAAAAAAGAAGATGAAGGGTTCTGTCTTCTGTTTGAAGGCAAAGTTCGTCTTTGTTTTGTCTGGCAGAGCAATCCAGAGGGTTGAGCTAGTTCCTGAGAAACATGCAATCAGGGCCAAAATCATGTTGTCTGGTGAAAGACCAGGAAGGGATTAAAGCGGAAGAGGGAAATAGAGCAGCTGGGCAGGTGCCTGGAGAACAGATCTTTTGAAACACTGTCTGTTATATGGCATTTGGGGCACATGTTTCCACCTCCTGAGTAAACCCAGGGACCTGAGATAGAAACATGCATGCTGGGATATCTTGTGCCATTTATACTGACTGTAGGACAAGACTTTAACAAAAAACCCAATCTTTCTAGAGGAGAGGACAGTAACAACATTCACACATTAAGAAGCAAATATCACTCAGTTAGATGAACGTTCATTAGCACTGCACAGAGCATCATGCACTGTGAGGATGAAAGAACACGGGACCAGAGGGGACTCCTCACAGCACATCTAGTCCCCTCTAGTGAAGCTACTGTGGTGTACAATTCTTTTCAGAAATAAGCCTTTAAAAAGATAACCTTTGGTCCTTGTGTCCAGGCCCTGTTGGAACATTGTTCAAGAGCTTGAAGGAAATGTACTCCCCTCAGAGCAAATATATTTATCTCTGTTTATTCTGTTTTCCCACACCGTTACAAAATGCCTCTGCTAGTCCCTCTCTGGTGGTGCACAGTAAATACCTGGGAGGTCATGGTGCACTGCTTATGCTTATGGTGAAGAAGAGGAGTGGGAACGGGGTGCTGCTTCAACACAGAGGAGAGAGAACCAGGCAAATGCCATCCCAAAGGGACATTCAAAACTGCATTGATGGTTGGATGCGCTGATCTTAGAGGTCTTTTCCAACCGTGACAGTTCTGTGATTCTGTGAATGACCTTCAGATTTCTGACTTTTTGTTTCTGTACGCAGCAAATGGTGCAAACAGGACTGAGGGGGGAGGTGCTGCTGCAATTCTTTAAATGAAAGAGACGATGTGTGGACTTGAGCCAAGAGCACGACTCAGCACCAGGCTGATTGTCTCCGATACAATATTATGAACCCTTGTGGGCAGGGTGGAGGTACCCCTGAGGAGAGGCTGGCCCAAATCCTCTCAGCATCGGTTGTGGATACTGAGTTCTCCACCTGATATGTTCATAAAAGTTCCAAGGAGGGCTGCATTTGGGCCCCAAACCCACGCCTTCCCACAGCCTTCTGGAGTCCTCTTGTAGTGAGAGCAGTCTTGGCTCATGCTAGCATAGACATTAGGGTTTCCACTGCCTCTCACCTTCTTTGCAGCTGCCCACTGGTTACCGAAGGACCCAGAGCTGTGCGCTGAGCTGTAGAGTGCTGAAGATAGGAGCAGCTGCAGTGGAAACTCTGCAGGAAAGGTTTCAAGGTCAAGAAGGAGATAAAGCAGGAAGGATGAGTGTTTTCAGTTTACTTTTTGGAACTTTCACCCAGGAGAGGGAGCTATGGGTTCCCACTCCATTCCCTGAACTTCTTTGTCTTTTACTTGGTGTATGAGTCATTCCAAATCTATAGAGAAGAGGATGATCTCCTCTAGGAACATATACCTATCATCATAAAATAGAACCTGAATGATGAAACAGTGGGGAAACATGAGGCAGGGGATGAGCTGTTAATGGAAAGGGGACCTCAGGCCTGCACAAAGACAAACAGTTCCAGAAGGTGAGCGTATGAAGAAGAGAGCTAGGGTCACCAGAGACTGAACTGAGGAACAGAAGAACACCTTTCACACTTGGCAGAAGAGCAGACTTTTTCCCTGACTTCAGCATAATGTTGATGTTTCACTAAGGCTTCTTCTGAGCTGGGGGAATAATAGCACTTATGTACAGGTAAGTAGGATCTTAAATCTCCAACCACTTTGAAGACAAAGTTGTTGGAAGAAAAAGTTGAAAAGCATCCAGTTATATGGATTCTTCCATCCTTTTTTTCTCTTTGATTTCGATTCAGAAAGTAACTTGGCATCTTTGGTGAAATGTTTGGTTTTGTACATGACTGATAAAGATGATGGAAGAATTAGAGCTTCTTTCATATAAGGAGTGGCTGGAGAGCTGGACATCCTAGAGCAGAGAAGGCTCAGAGACATCTTTTCAACATGAAGAAGTGCTCAGTGGGAGAGAATGAAGAATTGTGAGTCAGACCCTTTTCAGGAGACCCCACTGACAGGACAAGAAGCAGTGGGTACACGGTAAAACATAAAATTCCCTCTCAACACACACAAGTGCACACTAAAAGGTTTCTTACTGTGAGGGTGGTTGAACAGTAACAGGGGCTGCCCAAAGAAGCTGTAGAGTCTCCACCTGTGGAGATATTCAAACCCCAGCTGGACACAGTCCTGGACAACCTGCTGTAGCTGACCCTGCTTAAGCAGGGAGGGATTGGACTTAATGACCTGGACAGGTCCCTTCCATCCTAACAGATTTTGTGATGCTGAAGGTCTGCATCCACAGGAGGCAACTAGGATCCCAAATCCCACCCATCTGATCTAGGAGGAGCTTGATCAACAATAGCTCTGTGAAGTCATTCTCTTTTTTTCAGGAAAACTCCACCAAATCCCACATCACTGCTGCAAAACTCACTCTTTCTAAAGGGTCAGCAGTGTTTACAGTCCCAGGACCATGGTGAACTCTTATGCTGTGAAGAAGACAGATCCAATAGTTTTCTCCAGACAGATCTGCACTTGGATAACTGCATCCATGGCTGTGCAAAGGACAGTGGTGGCCTCAGGATATGTAGCACCTGCATTAACAGAGACATCCCTGACTCAGCTTCATGGGGGCCCTGGCTCCTGTGGGCCCTTGAAACAGGGTGGTTACTCCCCAGTATGGCCCAGTTAACAGGAGCTGAGTTGCAGCAGCAGTACCCCTGAACAGAAAAAAGCAAAGCACAATATCACAACAGTTTGTGCTTCCTACTGCTTTGTTTCTGAACATCATAATTACAGTCCCGGGGTGATACTGTCAGCCTTGGAGTTAGTAATTTTTCTGCAGCTATTATACCTGAATGCTTAATCCAAACCAAAAACATCAGAACCCTCTTGGAGCCAAACAACAAACCCTTCACTTAAAAGAGTAAATATCCCAAGAATGTTGCTGTTGACTCAAGATATCATACTGCGGTCACTGCATGTCCAGCAACCAAAGTGTGATAGTAGGGCAGGCACACATGCTCCTGCCTTGCACCATCACCAGCGAAGAACCCACACACATCAGAAGGAATAAAATCTGCTGTTTCATAAATGGAGAATCCATGGGGTGGGAGAGACAGCAGGCGTTCAGAGCACAGGGGTTACCAGTGGGAGAGTGCCAGGAGAGAAGAGGACAAAGGACAACGTGTGGGAGCTGGTGTGTTGTGTGTGAGAGAGGGGCAGATGGGGCAGGGTAGCTCAGTGGGGGAAACTGAGGCATGCATGAGGCCTAGGAGACACCAAACTGGAGTAGGAGATGAGAAGAGCTGGAGAGTGGAGAGAGGAGGTGTCAAAATAAATCTGCAAGGCACTGGAGGAGGAAGGAAGAGAAAATGGGACAGGGACAAATAAGGTGACAGAACTTTGATAGGTTAACCATGACACTGTGCAGCCTCCATTGGGCTCCAAACTCTGTAGATGTCTCCAGACCACTCTGATTAACTCACCCAACAAGAGAACTGCACTGCCAGCACTTCCTAGGGTTGGACAACAGCAGCGATTATTCAGTAGACTTTAAAATATTTTTTCTTTTCAAAGGCATGCTCTGCTGGGCTTTCTTCTGGTTTTACAGACCCAGCTTTTTGTACAGATAAGATTTTATTTGTGTGAAATGACTCCTGGGGTTTTAATGTTGGTTTTGTTCGGGTTTGGGGGATTTGTTAAAAGAGTTTCTCCAGAAACTGTGCCTAACAAAAATTTCCATTGTGTGTATTTTAGTTTAAAAAAATCTTGTGGGAGAAGCCACGCAAAATATTTCATGGATTTTCTTTTTCTCTAGATTTTAAATATTATTTTATTTTATTTTATTTTATTTTCAAATAGAAAATGAGAGAATATGCCTCTACTTTCTGTTGCTCTGGCTGTGAAGAAAGTACGTCTTGCAAAGAGAAGGTTACAGGTTCTCAAAATGCAAAAGGGATTGAGGACTTATTTGGAACATTTCTTTTTATGAGAAAAACTTGTTATTCCTTCAAGTTGCTTTCCCTGATTGCCTGTTGCTTCTGTGGCTTTCTCACTGAGGGAAATATGGAGGACACAACACAAAATCTGAACTTTTCCATTTGAAAATAGAGAAAAAAAACAACCAACAAACAAACAAAACACATCCTACTCCAAAAGAAAAGTGCTGATTTCGGTTTCCAGCTGTTGCCTGGAAACTTAAATGCAGAGCATTTGACAATTTTGTCTCACTTAGAAATTTCCCTCAGGAAAACCTGCCAGTTTTCCATCAGCTCTGCTTTTTTGAGCGTCTCATGTCACTGAAACCTCCACTGACAACTTGTTTCATGGCAGAAGCCAGCTAGAGGGGTTTTCATAATCCTGATTGTGACTTGTCACCGTCACAAACCAAACCCACCGCTCCCTGCTCTGTCCTTGTTGACAAAGGAGAGTAATTGATTCCTGTAACATCCCACTGACTGTTTGTTTCAAACTCTTTGTACCAGAGATTGATTTTAATGAAATGTTCCACTTTCACACACACGAAATGTATCAAATTAAGTTTCTGAATGTGAAATAACAGTTATCAACTACTGCCAAACAAAGGCTGTCAGACCAGCACAGATAGAGGATGGGGAATGGAAAAGGAGTAGGCACACCACTGTCTCTGGCAAAAGGTTCAATTCTGGCCCAGGATCATGTTTGTTTCTAACGTCACAGAATCTGCATGTGATACCAGCTATGAATTCCACCTTCTTTTGACTTTGTAGGGCTTTGCTGGCAATGTAGCATGGGCAATAAACGATTCACCTTTTTCCAGGTAGCCCTGTTGCTAGGTACCAAGTCGTCATTTCCCCATAAGGTTTATGAAATCTGGGTTTGGTCCCTCATTGATCCTGGTCTTCACGAACATAGTTTTATACAACCCGGAAAAACAATTGAATACTGAGTTGAAATTTGCTGATGATATGTGGATGTGGTGCTGAGGGACATAGTTTAGACCTGGCAGTATTGGGTTAATGTTTGGACTTAATGATCTTAAAGGTGTCTTCCAACAAAAAAAAATTCTGTGATTCTATGATTCTATGACTGTTTATGGGATACTGGTTTACTTAAAGCAATGAACCAGGGCTGAACAGGTAGAATTACAGATGGACTTGATAACTGGACAGTGAAAAGGCTGCTGAAATTCTGTGTAAATATTTTTAGAGTCATCTTCCTGAGGAAAAATGGTCCAAACTTCACATGTAAATGGTGAACTCTGAGCTGGCCACTGTGGCATGGGAGAGACCTCCTGTATTTATGTTATAGCAGAACTGGAAGAAGTTCAAAGAGCAAGAGAGAATTTGAAAGATGCAGAAAGGCTTCCATACCTGTGACATCCGAGTAGCCTGCAGCTTCCCAGATTGTAAACAGGCCAGCTGCAGTAGGTGGCTCTAAAAGCCAGAGTTACCTAGAGGAGATGGCCAAGAATTAACTTCTGTGCCTACAGCATAGGAGCAAGGGGTCATTGGATGAAGCTAGCAAGAGACAACTTGAGAAAACACTTTAGGTGAAGGTTCTTCATGCAATGGAAAGAAAAACTCAGGACCTTGTAGCAAAACAATGACAGCCAACAAAAAGGAAACCTTATCTTTGCTTTCAGTCTGTAACTTCAGGAGTCGCTGAACATGACATTGTAAATTACTATTCAACAGGTCTTCACAGGTTTTTACATGCTTTATGAATTCTTGTACTATTTCAGTATTCACTAGATCTTGTAGTAAAGAGTTCCACAGTTTAATTAGAAGTTGAATGGAAAATACACCTTTTTTTTTTTTTTTTCCCCTAACTTACTGACATTTGTTACAAATTATACCTTCTTGGGTTTGGTTATAAGAAACAGAGTAATTATGCCATGTTGATCTGTTTGGTGCCACTTACAGCCTTGAGGACTGTTATTGTATCTCCCAGGACATTGCTTTTCCTGATAGAAGAGCTCCCTTCGGCTTCATCTTTCTCCTATGGAGATCATAGTACATTTTCGGACATCCTTCTTGTTCCTTATATTTTCCTAGTTCTACACCTACTTCTGCTTGATCTTGTTAAAAGTTGTGGATAATCTATGTATAGTGCATTGATCGTCACCCTTCTACACCTTTCACACCTTCTACGCCCTTCCTTTTCTCCTTCAAAGAGCAGTAATTGGTCTGCAAGATGTCACTTCCCCTGATAAATGCTATGCAGGAGCCTTTACTTTTCATCATATTTATCCATGAGCCTGCCATTTCCAAACCCCAGTGGAGATTTGTAACTCTTCATTTCATTACTTTGAGACAGCTCCTCATATTCATATCCCATACAGAAAAGTTCTGGTGCTAGCATTTCCCTAAGCTCTTCCACAGCAAACATCAATATGAAGAATTCATTTGGTGTTTCTACTCTAACCTTATCTTCCTTGAGCCATTCCTTTCATGCCTCACTCATTTACTGGCCTTGTAGACTCTCTGGCAGTGTTCCTGCTGCTGATGTGTTTCGAAAGGATTTATTGGTGTTTTTTATACTGTTAGCAAGTTGTTCCTTGAAATATTTCTTGGTCTGCCTTATTATAATTTTACATTTATCTTACTAGAGCTCATGCTCTTTCCTATTTTCCTCATTTAGACATAACATGAGGTTTAGGACTTGAAGCAAGCTAATGCTTTGTGACACAAGTTATAGCGAGGAAAGAAGCACAAATGTTCTTGAACAGAAATGTCATAGTATCCCTCAAAACCTGGATTAGAGGTGATACATGCCAAACCTGCCATGGACGCAGAATCACTTGTCATCATGTTAGTGTTGTGATGTGGGTGAGTAGTGCACTTGTTAAAGTACACGGCCTTCTGTGAAAGGCAAGGCTGGAATTCACCCAGCCATGCTGCAAATCTTGACATACAAACCAATACCCATATGTCAAATGAGACACACCCTAGAAACACTCACATCTCTTATGTGACTCCAAAGGGAATTGAAGGCAATGGGCTTGGTGATGTCTGCACCGGAGACATCTACACCATGGGAGACACCCCTCGTACCCCGTTCTGAGGGTGAATCTAGCATCCAGCATTCCATGCTCTGAGCATCTCAAAGAGTCCTTCAGGCTAACTCGTTCACACAAATTCTTGGGGAAGACAGTAAGAGGGCTTAACTTAAATAGAAACTTTAAAGGACAGAATCTCTGAAAATGATACATGTTCCCAAGCCTCTATCTTTTTTGTGGAGGAGATTTTAGGATGAAGAGTTCTTGCATGAAAGCCTGATCTCCCAGGGTGACATTGGTCCAATGTTCTGACAGCTTGAATGCTGCCTGGTGGAGGAAGAGACTTCTCAGGGCTCTGCTGACATACTGAAACTGGGTTACCTATATTTGGACTTTCTAATTACACTTTATTTCTACCCTAACTTTTTGCCACAACTTCAGGGTGATTTCAAGGTAAGTAGAAAGCAGAAGGCAGGTGCTGATCCCCAGCCGATGTGACCCCCAGCTCTGGAGACGCTTCTTTGAGCTCCACAGACAGGTTGCTGCTTTCTGGAGCTTCATCCCAAGCTGTCACAGCTACTTTGCCACCTTGATGGTGTTCCCATGTCTTCTCAGATCTACCCACTGCCTCCAGCCAATGTCTATCATCCTGGTTGTCAGAGAATAATGGCTTACCTGCAGGACCTGAGCTGAAGAGACTGTAACCAACCAAGTCTGTAGCTTTTCTACACTATGCCAAACTTTACCATAGGTATGGGAAAGTATTCTTCACCACAGAAAGATAAGACATGGGGCTCTTGTATTCTCCTTCTCTAACAGGGTCAGCACCACCCTCCATGCCCATTCCTGTATAACTGTTATGACAGGAATGTCACCCCATGTCAGGGATTCAGGAGACCCCCAACCTCACCAGGAAAGCATAAGATTTATCCCTGCTCTCCTAAGACTGCAGTGACTGTTGCAGCTGCTGGACCTTGTGGTAATGCAGGACATTGAAGAGACACCTCTGTGGGGTAAGGAAAGGGTCTTAGATTTCTGTTTGCAGGAAAATAAACAAACAAAACTGATGATTCCCAGCTAAAACCTTTTCAGAAAGAAATTTAAATTCCTGAGACTGTGTTGATGGGAGGCCAGGTCTGGCAGCACCTGCAGTGGATGATGAGAGTGCTTCAGTGAGCAGTTAAGATTTACAGCACTGGTAGGTGCATTTAGAAACATCTTATTTCTATTTTACATGATACTGCAGTTTGGCTGGGAGTAAATGAAAAAGCCATATGAGAAAAATGGTTGCTTACCTGGGAACTGGGAGCTTGTCCGGAATATTTACATAGTCCTTTCCAGGAAACAGCTTTATCTTATCTTTCTAGTAGGAGATAAGGATTGGGAAGTGTTAATACATAGGAGGAAGAACACCAAGAAGCATTAGCCATTACATCGGCAAGAGTTCTCATTGTGGTGGCTTTGGACTTTTCTGGAATTCTATAATTCTGTTTTATAAGGGTCTGTAACTGTTTGATCACAAAAGGCAAAACTGACAGGTAGATCCTGTGAAATGTAGTGAGTCCTAGCACTGCTTCACCAGAGAATCACATGTCTCCAAGCTTTTTAACCCCCATAATCCAGACCCCTGGTGCACAAGAAAGGCAAAGATAGTCATGACCAGTCACACCCCACAAAGAAAGGCCATGTAAAGAGTTTTGGAGGGTTCTGCCTGCTCAGACAGTAGGGCAAGTCCTCACCAGGAGTTTCCTGGAGCCCAGAGCCATCTGCAAGTGACAGTATGTAGGGAGAATAGGGCTGCCTTGCAAGAGGTAACAATCTGGGAGTCAGGAGTGATAGCTAAGCAGGTGGGAACAGTGTCCTTAATGGGAGGGAAACAGTCCCACAGCACCCAAGCAAGGTAAGCGGAGCAGGTCCCACAGCAGTAGTAGGCTTAGTCAACTGTCCAGTGATCATCATATAGGTTCAGAGCGGTAAGAACCGCTCCAGAGTCAATCCAGGAAGTCCCATCAGCAAGGCAGAATATAAAGAACAAGGCCAGGCACAAAACTACCCACAGCACAGCTCAGGCTGAGCTTCAGTGACTCTCCTGGATCAATGGACATGTGGGGAAGAGGTCCTGTGTGAGGGTGGTCAGGACAATTA
This sequence comes from Actenoides lindsayi, assembly GCA_025331215.1. Classification (NCBI taxonomy): domain Eukaryota; kingdom Metazoa; phylum Chordata; class Aves; order Coraciiformes; family Alcedinidae; genus Actenoides; species Actenoides lindsayi. Next base: position 51,946 of record WTSP01014466.1, on the reverse strand, counting down.
CTGTCTGTTGTTCACTGAACACCCTGGCAGCAGGGGTAGATCTTCTCTTCCTACCTCTGGTGGGAAATTGCAGAGGTTTGTGATTAGAGAACCACACCAGAAGGGATGGTGGGCAGCATTTAATGGTGCTCTCCTGCTCCCCAGACCATAAACAGCTATTGTTCAAAGTTTCTCCAGCACAGCTTCAGCCGTGAGGGAGAGGAAGACTCCCAGGTGTCCTTTGTGGGCTTTGAATCATCCTGACAAAACAGAAGCACCTATGGCCCTTTTGTTGATGCCAGGAGGGCCTTCTTTAAAGCCAAGCAATCCCCTCTGTGCATGCATCTCAAAGCTGTTCCCCAACCTCCTTCACATTCCCAAATCTTGTTTTCCATGGCTGCTCAGAACTGAGACGAAGGAAATTTCAAGGGCTTTAAACAACCATTCGCAGTTAATTTGGTGAAGCCTCTCCAGGCAATTAGCACTGGAGGCACTCCCAGCACCCTGGGACATCAGACCTGGGCTCTGTCTGGCACACTTGCCTCTCCATCTAGGGAAGGAGTTGCTGTACACAATTAAGTATCCAAGACACTTAATTTAAAATGAAGTGAAAATAAATGGGTGACTGTAATTAGTTATTACAGTTTATTAGTGGCTCATATCCTTTGGCATATACCGTCTTTATGTGGTATTTAATGGGATTAATAATTTCTTAAGCAGGCATGTGACAGCAAAGAGCAGTTAAAGTTTACAACTGGGAAATGGGTGCTCTCTTTCCTTTTCCTTTTTTCCTCTTTTTTTTTTTTTAAAGATAGACATTTTTTCATGTCTCTCCTATGGAATTTGCTGACTCATTGGCACAGTAAATTGATAAGCTATTGGAACAAGCAAACAGATAGCAGCTGTTCTTTTAATTCAACCTAATGAGCTGTGATTCTCAAGTCACATAGCATCAGCCACCAAACCCACCCAGGACATACTAACTCCCCTGGAAATCCAGAATTCTCTTAACCAAAATGTGTCAGTCCTCTGCTTCTCTCCCCTTGTCCCATGGTGATGTGTCAGGAGGATTTTAGTCTTGACTTCCCAGCAGGGTGAGGGTCAGTAAATGGTGCTGAGTTTCCATGAGGAGCAGTGTTTCCTTCCAGACAACTTCCCATGTGTTCCCTCACCATCTCCTTCTTACAGGTCCTTTTTTAGGATGCCAAACTTTTCTCAGGACCTGTACCAAGTGCTTCGTCCCAGGAGAGACCAAAGTCCTTATTTCCTTCCATCAATACTCCCAGCATCACTCTCTGCTGCAGAAAAGAAAGGTTGTTTGGTATTCCTGGCCATAGCCCAGGACCCACTCAGCCTACAGAATCATGGGACAAGTTGGTGTCCCTGAATCCCCAGCCCTTTTATCCATACTGGTTCAAAGAGGCTTTAATTTCCCCTCCTGGGACATAACTCAGCAGTTCAAAGAATGAGTCACTTTCTTCCAGCCCTTAACAAGCAGCTCTGCCAGAACAAGAACCGTCTCACTGTTGAATGTCCCTGGACCCTTCCTATGAGACAGCCTGGGTGCTGCCCTGACTATCAAAAATCAGGCTAGGTTGTGGGGGTCAATAGAGAGGCCCAGGGACAGGATCCCTCACAGTGGTGACATCTCTGCTCTTCTCCAAGCAGATGCAGACAGAGTGTGGGCCTGCCATTTAGTCAATGGAGGAGGCAATTTGTTTATTGCTCAGGTGGTGAGGCATGGATAACTCCCCATAGGTGGATTCAGATTTGGCTCT
>WTSP01014466.1:14971-44392 GCA_025331215.1 Actenoides lindsayi | reverse complement strand
ATATAGATATAGATATAGATATAGATATAGATATAGATATAGATATAGATATAGATATAGATATAGATATAGATATACAGACCAGAGCTATGGAAGCTGTACAGCAGCCAGGAGTCCTTTGGAGCACGTCAGTGCTCCAATATTGCTGAATCTAGTGAAATGCCACCACTTCCATGCCCCAGGAGTATTGACAAGTCTTCCCAGTGGGTAGAAACCAGGAACCGGAGCTCAGACTGCATGAGGGTGGGTGTCACCATCACTCTTAATGAAGGGGAAGGACCAGATGATGCTGTCAGAGGAAAGCAAAGCTTTGACCAAGTCAGATGAAGAGGTGAAAGACCATAACCTTTTCCTTCTTGACCACTTCCAGCCTTGTCATGAAATGACCAAGGTGTCAAAAATGTGGAGCTAAACCCGCTGCATTCCAGGGTCCAGCACCACTTCAGAGCAGGTGGACAGCTCTTCCAAAGTTTTCCTCCTAGGCATAAATGAACCCGTGGAGTAATTTCCACATGAATTCTCACTTCCCAGGATATATTTTTGCTATATTTTTTCTAAAACCCAGGAAGGAGATTTTCAGGGAAGATTCTGCACAAGGCTCATTTATAGTTGAGAGGGAAGGAACAAGGTTATCTTCCCCTGCAGATAGCTACCAGCTGTAATTCAGAGAAGTCAACCTGGTGTCAGAGATGGTGACAGAGGCAGTGTAGTGTATGTCTCAACCTTGCTGTATCAGTGTGGACAGACTTCAAACCACAAATTGGACGACCTTTTGTCAGAGATGGTGACAGAGCAACATTGCTGTATCAGTGTGGGCAGACTTCAAACCACAAACTGGACGACGGTTTGTCAAACCATAAACTGGACAATGGTTGGACTGCAAGTTAGAAGTTCCTGAATTAACTCTGAAAACTGCAACCTCATCACTATGCATGTGCCCAGACTCAGGACTTGGAAGACCGAGGGATCCAGAGACCCCTGCAGACCACCTAAGACCCCTCAGAGACGGTGTTGGGCATGCGTGCCACTGCCAGGTGGTGGGTGTGGTTAAGCAGAACAGTTCCCAATAAAAGAGCAGGAACCACCAACATTGGATGGAATGTTCTCCTACCAGATCTGGAAACAAATCGGACTGATGGGACACCGCAGATCCGTGGTGATAGCTATTGCAGCTGACCTTTTTCTTCCTTTCTTTTCTTTCTCTCTTTCTCTTTGCTTTGCGAACCTTTTGTTGGGCAAATAAAGTCATTTGGTGCTTGACTCCATGTTGAGTCTTAATTCTGTTCCTGAGAATACGAGCAAAATCTCGCTCTGGTTTATGACTCGTGCATGACACCTGGACAACCACATCTATGGTTCCTTAAACTATTTCCATGCTTACACCATTGCCCACAGCACACTTTTAACCTAAAGCCAATGGTGTGATATATTCAGAATGCAACATGTTGATCCGTTGTTGTGGCCCTCCAGCACACCACTATCTGTTGTTGCACTGCACTGGAGAGCACAGTACTCGCTCCCAAGTCTGGAATGTGCAGGTGCACGGGGGAATCAGGCAGTCAGCCAGTCTTAGCCAGCTCCTTCTTGTCTGGTGAGTGATATCAGGAACCAAACAACGAAAGGGCATCTCAAGGATGGGATGAGGGAGCTGAAGATTGACGAAATAACGACCACCAGAGGTGCCCCAAGACCCCCATACATGTGCAACGGGGGGAATGACTGCTGTTAGCCACTGTGGGTGGAAAAATACTGTTCAGCCTCTGTTCACGTGCTGGCCATACGGGCACCGATGCTGGAGCAGTTTCCACACCCCCACCAGGAGAGCTGTAAGTAGCCCGCTGTGGCAGGGAGAGAAGGAATGTTTCAGAAGGTCAACCTGATGAACAATTTGATCCAGGGGACACACTGCAGAAGGCATTAGGACCTATCAACTCCTCTCCCCAAGCACAGCGCTACGTGCCCTCCTCCTGCTCAGTGGTTTGTCTCCCAGCTTGGGGTTGGTATGCATGTGGGGATGTTAGGTAATTAGTTGGGTTTGCTTGAGTAACCTTGCTTTTGCTTACTAGCTGTGTGTGTGAGCACTGTTCTTTGTGAAACAGGAATCCTTCATGAATCTGCCACATGTGAGCAGGCAAGTGGTTACACATATAACCAAGGAGTAAAAGGTCACTTACCTGGGACCCCACTTGAACTGGTAAAGCTGGCATGAAGGAAACCCATGCAGCTATTGCAGGAGGATTAGGCAGGACAGGAAAGCAAGACAAATTCAAAACAAACCCATTGGCAACATGTCAGTGAGCACTCACAGCATGAACAGCACAAGAGGCATGAGTGGCGGTGGGCAGGGAAGCAGTGCTTTTAGTCACACTTGAAGCAGCATGTGGCCAAGCTTTGCCTGCATGGCAAGTAAATGCCACCAGTTTTATGGGTCAGTGCCTAACATGGCAAAGCAATTGGAAATATCTCAGGGATGACTCTGCATAGCAGGTGTCCAGACTGGATTACCACTGAAAGAGTCAAAAAATACCACAAGCCTTTTTATTCCATCCTCTAAGATCTGTAGCTGGGAAGGCGTGAGGGCTTGTTAAGACTTCCCTGGCAAATTGTGACGACTCAGCCCTTTGAAAGGAGCCCATCAGATGGCAGGGGTAATCTCTGTAACTCCTGGGGACCCTGGGACAGTTGGGTCAGATAACTCACTGTTGGACTGTCCTGCCCTGGCAACACCTCCTGGAGGACTTGTTCCCATTCACTGCTGTGAATTCACTGTAAGATACCACAGTAGTGAATGGGTCTTCAGAAGGGCACTTGGCATTTGCAGGGTGCCTGGCAAAAAAGTACCCCTGACAAAAACTATTTCTGTGTTTTCCTCACAGCAGCCAGCAAGGAAGGATGCTGCCAACAGTGGCAGATGCTGAGTAGTAGGGTCACTTGCTCTCTTAATAGCTTAACATAGAACAAGAGCTGAGCTTGCTCTGGTCTGGAAGGATATGGTTGTTCTCTTGGTTTTCAGTCAATACAGCTGAGGGACCTGATACAACCCTGGAGACCCACAGGCAGTTAAATGTGGCTCATTGACTCAGTAGATGAGCCTAAGTTGTGTTCTGTGTTGCTCTCCAGATCTATTCACTCCACCTTTGGACAGATGCTGGGTCAGCTCCAGTACCTTGGCATTTTATAAGAGGAGACAGACCTACAAGGTTGCAAAGGATCCCATAGGCTTTAGCTGCCTGTACCATCCCTTTTCCAAGATAAAATCAACTTTACCTCTTGACTAGCTTCTTCTCGAAGACTTTGGTGATAGATTCAGGTCTTCTCCATGCAATTTATCAGGTGCTATTATGATCATAACATTAGATGAACATATCCTGGCCACCAAGGACATGTCACAAGGCCCAACAGTCTCTTCCAAGTCTGAGTATGGAATTGCCACTCCTCTTTCCCGAAGTTCAACACCATCAATTCATCAGATCACTCCAGGGTGATTTAGGTTACTCATTGTCCTCAGCATTCACCTCTGGACTCTTCTGGACTACCTGAGTCATCACACTGTGCAGCACTCCAAACTGGATGTGGTGTCCCAGCTAGGCCTTTTCCTGGTAGTCCTGAGCCCTGCCTGCACACAGCCAGGACAAAGTACACCCTCTGTGGTGATGTGACCCTGGTTTGTCACACCCATGTGTGATCTCCTCCTCCATCCCCAGCTGGATACCACCTACCAGAAAAGTTTTACTTTGTCCCTACTGAACTCTGGACCAGAGCTTTTATTTTGTCTATTTCCTCAATCTCAAGGTCATTTAAAGTCCTTTTCAGTCCTCTGCCATCTAAGGCCTTTTGCAAATGCAAGAACATCTTCTGTTCTATAGTACAGCTTATGGATGGGGATGTTGAATAGCCCAAGGTCCAGGAGAGGTCTTATGGATAAGCTGTCCCAGGCTGAAGTAGAATTATTGGTAGCTGCTCTCTAATCCTGGCTAGCTGCCCAGTTCTACATCCCCATATGGCAGATTCATCTCACACATATTTCTTTAGATTGTTTATGGTGTTTTAATGACCGAGAGAGTTAAAAGTGCCACTGTGTCAAACCAGATGATTGCCTTTGCATTGTCCAGAAGATTAGTTATCCTCTTACTGAAGGAAATGAGATGGGTTTGATATGATTTGTTTTTGACAATCAAGGTTGACTATTCCTCCACATATTTTCCAGGTACTACTCTCCTTAATTATTTTTCCAGGAATTAAAGCTGAGTTACAGGATTCCAATACTGAGACACAGGGCCTCCAGTACCCACTTGTTTTCCTGCTGCAAATTTAAACTTCATGTGCAAAGAACTGTGTTGAGACTGAAATGGTCTGTGCTGACATGGTGGCTGATGATGCTGTCTTCAATACCCCTGTCCTGCCACTCACTTGGTGAGGGATGGATTTCCCAGATGTGTCATCTCCAAAATGGACCTCTCCTTGCCTGTGCTCCTGTGCAGGTATGCACTGGGCTCCCACACTGGGAATTCTGACTGTATCCATGGGCTTTATCATGAGGAGGCACCACCGCGCTCTCTGGTCTGGTCTCCTGTTAATGCAGGCTGCAGCACCTTGCTAGCCCTGCTTTCAAGGAACTGCTCTCCCATGCATATTAGCTGTTACCTGGCAGGAGCTGCATTATGATCCAAACTTCACTGTGACCACCTTACCAGAGGAACATCTGTGTGGTCTCCCCTCCTGCCTTGGCAGGCAGGGCTAACATTAAACTGCTTCTCAGGTGGAAGAAATCCTGTAAAATACTATTGGGAAAACTCCTAGAGGATCGTTTAAGTCTACTCATCCCAAATGCTTCATGGCCTAGAAACTTCAGAGCTGATTTATTGACCAGACATTTCTGAGAGCCAGCACACAGGCTTCTGGAGAGAGCAGGGAGAATTTCTTTTTCATACCCATCCAGCACAGAGGTAGCAGTTTGACGGCTGGGTTCAGCAGCACAACTGCATTTCAGGAGCTGTATTCACAGTCACATGGTGCCAACAGTCCCCATTTCACTTCCCAAGTGGCTGGCCAAAAGACTTAGCTCCCACAAGTTCTTGTTGTCCCTGTCACTTTGTGTTGGTGGCTCCCCAGTTCTAAGTGATTCAGAAAATTTGGTTCTCATGGAGACCTGAAGCACCAGAAAGGATGGAGAGAGCTCCCATAAATTGTAAGTCTTGCAAATCTTCCAAGAAGCTGTAATTTCTCTGATTTCTCTGACTCTGCAGGCTTGTCTTTGTAAAATAAGGATCCTGCCCCTCGACTCCATCGCCTTCTTGATATTGTGAGTTTTACCTTGCTAAGGCTTATTTCCAGTCAATAATTGATAAATGCTCCCCTCCTAGTTCCTCTTTAACAGAGTTTTCTCTTTTGCCTGGGAAACAGCTGCAAAATGCACCCTTGACAGCTTTCCTTTTAACCTCATTTCCAGAGCTTTGCTCTTGTTTAACAATAAACCACACACATCATTTACTGTTATTCTGTAAGTAACACTCTGTGATTCAACTCAGATTTATTCAATTTCACGCTGGAGCAAGCTATTTATTCCCGAGTCTATTTTCTCATAAGCCTAAATCACAATTTATCAAGGTTAAGCGTTGTTTTAATTCAAAATAAAACCTGAGAGAACCCGCTGCACAAGGAGCATGACCTGCTACAGGCAGGCAGTAACTCTCGGCTCAGAGCTGCAGCTCCCGTTCCTTCCTGCAGCCCATTCACAAAAGGTATGAACAAAGGGTATGATGTTTTACATCAAACAGGGCTCTGAAGAAGCAGCAACCCACGATGTGACAGCAGGCTCGGAGCTCAAGTGTTGTATTATCATTTTACTGGAGTGTGGTGGCAGTTTACTTGAGCGAAGCATGAAAGGGTAAACAATGCAGCCCTGAATGCCAGAGGAGCTGGGAGAGGCAGGGGACAGGGTTTCATAGCCTGTTGGGGCCATTGCACCCGCGTGGCAGGCAGGGAGGGGTGAACAGCTGTAGCTACACAAATTCATAGTATCTGCCCAGCAAATCAGGAAAAACTTATTTCCTGTGAGAGTGCCAGAGCCTGGCTGCCCAGAGGGGTTGTGGAGTCTCCTTCTCTGGAGAGATTCCAAACCCACCTGGACAATGAGACCCTGGGCCCCCTGCTCTGGGTGACCCTGCTGGAGCAGGGGGGGTTCCACCAGATGATCTCCAGAGGTCCCTTCCAACCCTGGCAGTTCTGTGATTCTGTGAAATGCCCACCATCAGCATGGGACCAGGGCAGAGGATGTGCTGTCTTCTGGAGACCTAAGGTCTTTCCCAGCCAGCAGGAAGACACCTGTACTGCTCCTCCCAGGAGCCCATCCCTGGTGTGTGTGCTGTCTCCAGGCAAGGAGGCCCCTGGAAGAGTTGTGGGAAGCCAAGAGGAGATGACCCACTGCTCCAGTGCTGCAGAGGTTCACCTGTCCCCCATGGATCACCCTCATGCTGCAACTGGGCACTTAGAGTGTGTATATGATATACTCCGTGAGTCGAGGTAAAGCTCTGTAATTCAGGCAGGTTACAGAGGTTAATTAAATGTTGCTAGAGGAAATCTAATGAAGGAAGAGTTGCCAGGAAGTAATGGTAAGTATTAGGAGAGATGATCATGAATCAGGGGCTACAGGCACTTTCTATAGGGCTATCTGGACAGAGCAGCACTGGATGGATCTCCCAGCTCTCTGCTTCATGGGCCAGACAAATCTCCTGAGAAGCAGGAACAGAGCGAGCCACGCAGTCCAATAGCATCCCTCCCTTCCACCCTGAACTGTGTCTGCAGTTCCATCCCTCTCTCCTGCAGGTTCCAAACACCCCTGGAGCTTCCACTTGCCTCCCCACTGCCCTGCCCCATGGCTTTCCCTTCACATCCAGCACACATCAACCTCTGCTGAGCAGGGGCAGAGCCTCAGCACATGGCTGGCCATAAAAAACATGCTCGGCCTCAGTAGAAGAGAAAAAAAAACTCTGCGAGCAATGTCATAAGGGCCATAGACTTGAAGGGGAAGCTACTATAACCAGAATATTTCTGTATGCTGGCAGGTGCTGGAAGAGAAGGAACTAAAAAACATAAGCATGATGGAGACCACTCCTAGGAAGGGTATCATAAGACACTTTGTTCTCACACCCATTTGGAAGACGAGATTGTGAATAGACTTGAAATGAGTCACGAGACACACACAACTGTCCTGCCATTTATAAAACGGTCACCTGCCACGTGGTGCCAGCCATACATTGGTTACTTATCAATGGTTCTGCCAAAACCCAGAAACCGGGCTGTTTCTAGTGTCTGTGAGCACATTGTGAGGGGCATTCATGGAGATTTAGGTAACTGTGGACACTTAGTGTTAACTCCAGCAGTGGATATCTGAAGAGTGACAGATGCTGCCAGATGAAACTCCTGGTAAATCAGGAAGAGAATGGAGAAGCAGCTGGTGTGGTCACAGCAGCTCCTAGAACAACCGTGTTTCATAAAGCACTGACAATGTGAGTAAGCTGCAGAGCAGAGAAAAGCTGGAACAGATGTCCTCCTGCAAGCAGCAGCAACCAAGGTTCACTGGCAAGAGTTATGGGGTTTGGTAGGTGCTCTGAGCACTGGCTCATCAAAAACATAGCTCCCTGGGAGCAGTTGCTGGTTGCCTGTACCATTTGCAATTAAAACCATGAAGGAGTGGTGGAGCTGGATGGAGAGCCTCTCCCTGCTGAGGTAGAAACAACTGTCAGGTCACCATAATAGCAAAACAAGCAGAATGCATTCAGCAGTCATCTGGGTGGAGGACAGCAGTTCAGGAGGTGCAGAAACACATAGGTGTGTTTGGAAGCACAGGGAAAGCCTCAATCCCAGCAGCAAAGAGCTCAAGGATGAAGCAGAGAGGCCTGGAATGATGCTCCAAGTGTGAGTGCCACCCTGCCAAGAAGAGATTACCTTCCATAGAGACATGGGCTCCCTGCTAGGGGACAGCTTGTGGCACTGGAAGCCTGGGACATGCTTTAGTCCATCATTTACATCCCCTCCAGTCTGACAGTAACTTGGTTTGCTCATGTCCTGCCAGGAAGACTGATCACTCATTTTGCATTTTTCTAGAGAAAAAGAGGAAAAACTGGAGATGGCATTTTCAATGTACTTTGTAACCTACAGAGGTCTGGATTTATCTGATTTAGAGTTCAACATTTCTACCACAAGACTCTTTGAGGTATGGTATGAACTGGATTTAAAACCAACAGCTTTGTAGGGCATGTATCCAGAAGTCACCTGCCTCAAGGTCACTCAAGAAATGAATAAGAAGCTTTTAAAATTACTATGATGGTTTTCACGAGGACTGAAAAAAAGGAGTGTTGAGAATGGGAAGGTTAAGACAAGCATTAAAAATCCGTGTCAGGAAAGTCTTGCTAATGTGATGATGAGTTTTTCCTGTGTGCAATGCTGCATGATAACCACCACGTGCACTATGGGAGACACTGTCATGTATCCTTCTACATATGGTTCCTGTGGGACATGGGGGAAGGGGACTTATGTCTGTGTCTCATTCAGGAGGTGCCACGGGTTCTGAAGAAATGCTGTGGTGTAATCCCCTTCCCATGTCTCCTCCACACAGTCCCACCACCTTCAGCTTGTTCTTGGGAGCCCAGCCAGCACAGGGAGATGTTACAATGGGGACCTCTACGGTGTGGCTCCTGTTTTCTCAGTGAACCATGGCCAAAGGGAACCAGTGACTCCTACAAGCTCCATCGACACAATGCTCATATTGGGAGCAATGTCTCCTCACAAACAATCCAGGCTCCTCTGGTTCAGACGAGTCATCTGCAAATCACGACTGCCTGAAACACAAGCTGGGATCCCTGAATGAAGGGACAGTGTTGGCTGCCCAAGACAGCAGCATCTGTCCAGGGCTGAGCCCCACAGACAGGAGAATCTCTGGGGACAAACAGTGTCTAGACCTGTCATCCCGAAGGCTTAAAAGAGCACACTTTGGCTCCCATTTCATGTCCTGAACTGTTTCGGAGGAGATGTTGTTCATATTTTCTGAATGCACTCTCTTCCCCTAAATAAGATATTTCAATCACAAAAGTAAAAGTTCCAGAAAGACATAATTATAGGGTGGAGAAAAAAAAAAAAAAGAAAAGGAAAAAAAAAAAGAAAACAAGTCCAGAAGCTGCTCAGTGTAGTTGGAGCTATTTCTTGCCAGGGCTGCTCTAAAGGATGCTGTTTGCACCTGCAGACAGTCACGTGCAGACATAATTTGCAAACCAAGACACCCAGACAAGAAGCTTTCTCAAGTAAATATTTTTACTTCTTTCAAAAACATGAATGAACCCAGCTGCAAAAGACCTTTTGTGAGCTGCAGAGGACTGTGATCTGCTGGAGAACCTTATTCTTGAGGCTGACTGGCCATATTTTTCACTGCAAAACTTCTGAAAAATGAGCATGATTGTTCGATTTATTTTTAATTCTAATTTTTTTAATCTACATTTTTTATGTCTTTCCCACACTCACTTACTCTTATAGCAGAAAGTGTTTCCCTGGTTTTATTTCGACTTCTTTTTCCCTTTCCAAATCCTCACTGTTTTGTAGCAGCAGACAAGAGAGCTTTGAAACTACACAAATCTGGTAGTCTTCCAGTGCTGACCAAGTTTTGCAGAAAAATAGAACAGTAGAAAGAAAAATTACAAAAAGTGGGGTGGGATGTGGGGAAACAAGCATTTTTTGGTACTTAGAATGAACTCTATAAAACTTCTCAAAAAAAATAAAGTCCTCCCACAGGAAATTTGAAGAATCCAAACACTGTGAAAGAGAAACAACCTGGACTGGTTTTCCCCAGAAATGATTGATTTTTGACCAGTTCTCTTAATCTCAGCAGCAGAATGACAGCCCTTTGCCCACATGCAGCAATTCTCTGCAGTAGATACATTTTGCTAGCAAAGGAAGTGGGTTTAACTTGCACTGGGGAAACAGAGTCACAAAGAGCCGTGATAAGCTCAAGCCAGCGTCAAGGTGAGGAAGCATGCCAGGCCCTCTGCACTCAAAGGTCGGCTTTGATTGCTAAATTGGAGGATGAGTAGCGAAAGGCAGCCACGTGTGACATGCCTTGTATCACTGATTGGTGAGTGCCTGCAGTAATGGGAAGTGACACCATCTCTCACCCACCAGCCCTGATGCACCAGGAGAAACTCTGACAGATAGAGCTGGCAGTGAGCCAGGGCTTAAAGGGTTACTGCTTTCAGTCAAACCAGCCAGAAGATTATACCAAGCATTGGGCAGATAGGGAGGAGTGAAGCATTTCTCTTAATCAGTTGGTAACCTTGGACTTCTTCACAGCTGAGAGAAGCCCTGTTAGGGTTTCCCTCTGTTGTGCTTTACTCCCTGGGGCTGCCCTGCAGCATCAGGGCTTGCAGAAACCCTTTCACCTCCTGTCCTCTTGCTGGAGCAGTTAATCCCAGAGCATTCAACTGCTCTGCCCTGTTCCCTACATGTTAGTCCTTGAAAACCCACCTGCAATCCATCTGTCTGTGCTCAACACTCAAGTACCAACTGAGCTCTTCAGCTACATTCAAAGAAGAGTCATGACCTGGATCTCAGGGAGGGTTTGTTCCAGGACAAGGACTCTTGTGAGATGGAGCAAGCCCTGACCTGAACATTTCTGTGATCACTGGCCCTACTGCAGGTATAGGACAGCTGTTAGCTTTGTCAGAAATATCCCAGAGAGACCAAAGGTGTTTGGTGCTCCGGTCGGGGTGTGAAGCAACAGCCCAGGACTTTGCAGCTTAGCTCCTCTCTAACTACTGTTAACTGGAGGAAAAAATTACAACCCTTGGTGAGAGGACCCACGGGGGAAGCAATTAGCAGACACCCACTTCTGCTGTGCACAGAGAGTGGAAGCCTGTGCCTGTCTCAGTGTCCCGAAGGTCACAGCTTGATTTAATAACAGCATCTGCCTAGAAAAGCAGCCTGATTTCCCATGCTGGAAGAACAAGCAGCGCTTATTAGCTAGACCTCGGGGTTTTGCTAATGAGCTTGCAGTTGTCTCACCTGGAGGCACACCGGGCTGAATCCTGCTCAGTGGAGACCAGAGTTGTTCTCTTTTTAAGAACAAAAAAAAAAAAGCAGTCAGTCTCAAGATAAATTTGCAGTGCTGAAGTCATGGGTGAGCAGAGCCAGGGCCTGCCTGGATGCTCCAGATGGAATACCCGTGGGGGAGCTTTCCTCTGGATCAGCACTGTGTTTTATTGTCAAGGTACTGCAGAAGCAATTTTCCACCTGTAGATGAACAGCTGCCTGTTAATAACCATCATCACCACAGCCAGTACTTGCCGCTGCTGCCAGATCTGTCCTGGTTCTACCCAGTAGTAGTTTATGGGCTTTTGAAAAATTATCTCACTGCCTGGTTTGCTTCAGGGAGCAACGTGGAGCTGCTCTGAGCATTGTCTTCCGTACAGGCTGGTGTTTCCCTCTCCATGTGTCCTGGGACAGAGGAATCCTGCTCTCTCCACCAGCATTACCCCAGGCAGCCCAGGCTTCCCCTGCTCCCACCCCAGAGTGTAAATAACTCAGCTCCGTTTCAGCCCTAGACCACCCAGTTGAGAAGCTTGGCAGGTGCTGTGGCTCTTGCTTTCATTTTTCGTCTTTCTCCGACAAGGGAGGAATGAGCATTTTCCACTGTCCTTTCTGCCTCATGGGTAACCCTGACAATACACGGACTTAGCACATGGCAAAAGTCTTTCTTGCTCTTCTTCACTGCCTGTTATGTATTATCCTCTGGGGTGAGCCTGGATCTCTAGGGACTGATGGTCTGAGGCTTATTCACTAGGAAAATCTCTGCTCTGTGGGGATCGTCCCTCTACAGTGTGGTCAGGAGAGGTGCAGCCCAGAACTGGACACTGGCTGTTCTCCTTCTCCCATGCTGCTCCCTGCTTCACTCTTCTGAGAATTCACATCCTGCCCCCAGAACTGTCACACACAGAGTTGAAACTGCTGGTAAAGATCAAAGAGGACAAGGAGGTGGCAGGTACCCTCATTATTTTAGGAGTTGAAAGGGATGTTTACAGCTTCTCCAGTGAGGTTGTGCCGCTGAGGTAACATTCCCAGTACTTTCAGCATTGTTGCTGTCATCTTCCATGATTAAACTTGTTCCCTTTTGATCCTTCCGTGCAATAGGATCAAAACAAAGCAGGCGAAGGTACAAAATCCAGAAGTATTTAGTCAGTTCCCTGTTCAAAGGCTTTCCTTTCTTACTGAGCTGGGGATAGACAAGCAAATAAAGTGTGCAGACAAATAACAATAAGGAAAACATCTTAAAGAGGTGATTAAGTCATGGGGGCAGCCATTGTGCTTACACATGACTTCTCACCCATCAGTGTGGAAGTGCTAAGGAGATTTAAACTCCAGAGGGGAGTGACAGCTGAGTTTGAGGGATGGATAGAAAACAGGGAAGTTCCCTACAGATGCAGAAAGATGTTGAGCTCAGTAAGTAGCTCAGTTTCTCTCCTCAGACAAAGGAATAAAAATTGTCTGCTTCCAGAAATCTTCATCCTTCCAGTGGAGAAGTTTACTGGGATTATGGAAAGGCATAAAACCAACAGCTAGCTTAAAAAGCTCTGTTAAACTTGTGGGGAGATCTCTGTGAGGACTGTCCTTAGACCAAGCTTGCTGACCACTAAGTGCTGCCCCACCAAGTATCTCCTCCCAGTGTCACCACTGCGGTGCATCATGCTGGGGCTGCATGTGCATCTCTGATCAGAATGAACATTATGTGTCTAATAAAGTGATTTTTTTTTTTTTTTTTCATGGTCTGCAAGGTTTTACCACTGTGCCTTGAGTAGTAGGCAAGAAGAGGTACAAATGAATCAGACTAGGCAGAAGGGTCCTTGCCTAGCCTCTCAACAAGGCAGAGATGAGTTTGAAGATGTTTGGGTCACAGCTGGGTTGTGCCTGGACCTTGGCTGTAGGTGGAGCTGAGATCAACATGATCAAGAGATGAGCAGTTGACAGGCCACCCATGTGCAAGTGTCCAGAGCATGACAGCATGTTCCCCACTACTGACACAGCTGACATGCCTTGTCCTAGGAAATAGCTGCTAATAGAAAGTGTCTGTGAGGCCCATGCCTTCAAACCTCATGGAGGTCCTTCAGGGAGATGATTTCCTAACTCCAGGACACAGCTTGTTATAAAGAGGCATCTGCTCTGTCATGCTCCCTGTCCTCAGAGCTGTATATGACTTGCAAATCATCCTCATTCCCCCTCCTTTTTGCCTCAGCATATCTTCCTAGAGTGGGAGTAAGGCCACGAAAGGGAAAACTAAAACAGTATGAGATGTGAGACTTAAAAAAAAAAAAAAAAGAGAGAAAACCCAAAGTAGTTCCAAATCTCTTTCTTCAGACAGCCACGTATGATTACAGTATTTATCAGCCTCTATCTAAACACTGAGCTGTTCCAGCTTATAAAGAGTGACACATGCAGAGCACAAAATAACAGGGCTGACAAAGGATCCTGAATGGAAACAAAACCCACAGCAGCACAGTGAGTGGATTGAAAACCCACCAGGAAGCCACGCGGCTCTGGGCTGCCTGGCAATTAGTGTGACAGCAGCTGCAAGAACACATTCCTCCAGGGAATGGCCAGCCCTGTGGCTTGCTGAAGGAGAGCACTCCTCTGCTTTGCCATCCTGGAAGTGCAACTTGGTGGCTTTTAAAAACACAATGCCTGGAGCAGGGGACTGTTCAATGTCTGTACTAGTGAGACTTCCTGAAGAATGCAAGGAAAATAGTCCATGTGTAAAAGAGGGGAGATTCAGATTAGACAAAGGAAGAATTTTTTTTATGAAGGTGGTGAGCCCCTGGCCCAGGTTGCCCAGAGAGGTGGTTGATGACCCATCCCTGGAACCATTCCAAGCAAGGCTGGATGGGGCTCTGAGTGGAGCAACCTGCTCTAGTTGCAGATGTCCCCGTTCAGTGCAGGGGGGATGGACGAGATCACCTTTAAAGGTCGCTTCCAACACTGACTATATGATTCTGTGTTTCTGTGTCTTGTCCTATTAGCTTCCCTTGCATCAGTAGGGAGGCAGGATTTGTGTCCTCTGAAGTGGCCACGTTGCATGTGTCCATCTGCAAGGGGAAGTGCACCAGCTCAGCCTGAGCTCCTGCAAATGATCAAACTGATAAAATCATAAAATGATAAAAACCCCAGGGGAAAGTGACACCATGATACTGGGGCCAGGAGGGCTGTGGCTGTCACTTCACTGTCACTCTGAGTCACCCTGCTGTTCTCCTCCTCTCTGCCCCTACGTGGGCAAGGGAGTCCCTGGAATGACCATCTTCCCTGTCAGGTGACAAGGAAGGAAGGGAGGTTGTTTTTCAACCAGCAAGCCTGGATGAGAAGGGTCCATCCAGGGTGAGTCATGAGGTCCCAAAGCTGTCTGTCCTCAGGTGTACTGAGCTCTCTCAGACCCTCAGCCTCAAGACATCATGCATCACCCATGTCTCAGGAAGCTCCTGTCTCATCCACTTTTACTCAGGAGACATCAAACCCCTTCAAAGAAGTATCCAGGTGACTTAGGGAGCACAGTGCATGGTAGGGAGCAGCTCTCCATCCTTCTGCCCAGTCAGTCTTTCCATGTACGTTTTCCAGGTCATATTTTAATTCACTAGAAGTCCTCTACAATCTACTGTCTCTCCTGGCTACTAGCCATGGACTCTCAGCTAACAGCCTGGAATCCTGAGGTTTTGTATCCTTAGAATTAGCCTGGTAAATGTTATTTTCTGGGGAGGACTTCGGGCTCATCCTCGAGATGAGGAAACACATTCCTATTGTCTGGTTAAAGGCATCTTTATTTTGCCATTATACTTCTGAGATTTTCCTGTAAATGTCAATAAAACAGCTGGGGTTACTTGAAGAGCTGTTTTAACAATGCAAGCGGTTTCACCCTAAAACTTGCGTTCACCTTAATGAAGATCCATCTGTGACAGTATAAAAAGCACAGAAACAATGAGCAGAAATGTATTTGGTGACCACATTCTTCACTCCCTGAAGGCAGCTGTCGCTGGGAGCTCCCCTGCCTGTTGTGAAGGAGTAGAGGGAACAATTTCTGCCCTTGTGGCTTGGAGTAGGTAAATACTGAGAACAAGGCATGCTCCTGAAAGGTTGCCCAGCCTGAGCTGGTTAATAGTCAGGATTGAAGCAGTGCTGATGGCATAGGTCCGCTTGAGACCTGCAGCAAATAGGAGAGCAGATGTGACCTTCATGTGCAGTAGAAAAGCCTGCATCCTTCTTATGTTGGATGGACTGCCCTCAAAGGCTTAGTGGGACATACAGGACAAGCTGCAAGTGGCTGAAACTCAAACAGAGCTCATTTCCAGGTGAGGGTTCAGGAATCTCAGCCAAGGCTGCAGTGCTCAGACCCATCAAAGTAAACGTTGTAATGAATTTTCATGCCCTTGCACTTCCTGGGACAGGACCTTCCTACAAGCAGCACAACTTGGTTTGCCCACTGCACCCTCAGTGCTCAACATTTCCCTGTCTTCAAACTGGACCTTCTTTCCTGACACATGGGAGGCAGCACTCAGGTTGAAACTGTGCAGTGAGGATTTCACCTCTGATGGGCCGTGTGTATTCAGACAGAAAGAACCAACTAAAAGAGCTTCATCCCAAAAGGGAAATGAGACAACCCCCGACCTGCCATCACCATATCCATCTGTCTCTCTCTGTTCTCCTGCCACATCTGCAGTAGCTGAGCTGCACCACAGCTCAGAGAGTCTGGAATAGAGAAGTTGCCTTGACATAGCTTGAGGCTGCCCAGACTCCAGCTGCCTCCATCACCTACTGCCTGTCCTGGCCAGATATGGGACTTGCAGGACATGCTAGCTCTCCTCATCTAATAAACCTGTTCATTAAATTGCACTCAGCTCTCTGCAAACCCCATAATGAGGCATCTAAAAACATGTATTCAGCATTCTCCTCTGATTAGGTACCTTTGATAGGGAATGGTGACACTCATGTAATTAACACAACCATTAAGGCAACCACTGCCAAGTCACGAGTACCTCCCCACAAAATGTGTTATGTGGCTCTCAAGAGACAAACACTCTCTGCCCCCTTCTCTCTTCACATACAGGACCCCCACACAGATGGATCTTAGGGACCAGGGACAACTGCAGGACCAGCAGCTGGCAGAGAATCTCAGCCCCTTGCAATACTGGCAGTTGGGAGAGGAAATGACATGTCCCTGCCTGCCCACCCATTTCTCGTGCTCACCACTGCATCTTCACAGCTCATCTGGTCTTTTCTGCAAGTCAAAACTTGCCACAAGGACAAGTGTCCAGTGAAGGACAAGTTGAGCTGGGTGTGAGCCGTGTATGTGAAGGACGTGCTCCTTCTGTTAGTTAATCCTCTTTAGTAAATCACCTTGGCCCTTGCCCTTCTTCCATGAGCTGCTCCAAATCCATCTGGTGCAGTCTCTGCATTTAGTGACACTTTCAGATCTTAGCACTTGGCAGAGGCAAGGTCAACATCCTGAGTCCAGGAGGCTGCAGACACAGATGAGTTCAGGACAACACTTGTCCTCCAAGGTCTCGCCTTAGGGCAAGGATTACCCTTACACCAGGGAAGAGAAATGCGGAATAGCTTCATCAGTGATTTCAAAGATCCACTGTCAACTTTGTGTTAAGGCAAGAGGGAGATGGACAGCCTATCTGGGCATTGATTTAGCTGACCACGCCACAGTGGAAAGTCTAAGTATAAAGCAGAAGAGACAGGTTAAATGCTTGAAAGTGCTTTGCCTTCTGTCAGCATTAATATGCAGAATTAGGTCCTGAGAGATATATCCTTGTAAATGTGTCATTAAAATGAGTGTGTCTTCCCAAGGTCTAGCTGAAAATTTCACTTTTAATGAAGAAGGTAGCTTGACACTTTCTGACCAAAACCAGCAGAAAAAGCACAACTAAAGTTAAGCTTCGGCCAAGAAAACACAAAGTTCTTTTTCAGATTTTGAATTTCCTTATGGCAAAAATAGAAAGAAAAAGACCAACTTAATTAAAGTAGTTTTTAATTAAATTATTGTCCTTTCACAAGCCAATTCCTTATAGAACTAAAATTCCCAGCAAAAAAAAAATCCAAACTGTTTGAAGTGGACATTTATTCTCTGTCCTACAAACTTTGGGTGGAAGACACTTATTTAGGATTCAAAGAAATAAAGAGCTTTTCTATTCCCTCAGTGTCTGGAGCAAGCCTGAAAATTGGAGCTCCCACAGAGTGAAGACGATGCAGCCCACTGGCTTCCAGGAGCATCACAAGCCATTCTCCATACTAAACAACCCCAGGTAATCTGGCATCCTGGTTGCAGCTGAGTAGCTTTGGCTACTGATGCCCTGTTCTCCCTGGCCAGTTTTTGCCTTGGCAGAAAGTCTGCTTGAAGTTGTCCTTTTCTGGTGACAGACACACAGCGCAATGAGACTTTAGCCCGGACTTGCAGATACCTGCAAATAGGACTTAACCAGTATGCAGGCTGATGTGCTGGAGAACGGTTGTTTTCACGGCAGACCTAGCAAAACCCTTCTGAAGTGCCACCAAATGCTTGCTGCCCACGTATAAAATCCCAGCAACCCAAATAGAAAGGTCACGCTCTGGGAGATGTTATTTTCCAGCTCCAGCCCTCGCCTCCTTCCTGCTCCCATTAGCTCAGAGAGCCGTGTCTTCCTTCACACTAATAATGCACAGGCTCTGAGCACAGTTACCTTGTTTTCTCTCTGGTCATGGTCAACATTTAAATTTACGCCATGAGCCTGTTCAGTTTCGGAAAGTGGAATTACAGCAGAGACTTGTATTGGTTTAACAAAAGTATTTGCAAGGCAGCTTTGGAGACTATTAAGCGGGGAGCTGGGTTTCATGCTAATTTTGCTTTTAATAAAGAACAAATGGGCAAGAGTTCCACACAAAACAACGTGGCTGCTCTGAAACGCGCAGGAATGGAGCTAGGAGCAGCACAGCCCTGCTGTGTTATTGTGTTTCAAGAGTGAATAACTCCTACAAATCATTTGTATACATTGTCTAAATGGAATGTGCAGGGAATAATTTGAAGGAAAGCATTAAGAAACCGAAGGATACGCTACCGCACTCGTTTGCTTGGCTTAAACTCCTTGCCTTTGTTTGCTGCCCTTGTTAGAGAAATTGTGCCTTGGTTAAACTTAAAATATGAGTGTGATTATAAAGCCCAAATATAAACCAACACAGAATAGAAGCCACTATTCATAGCCACAGAGAGCAGGAGCTTTACATAATTTGCGTAGTGTGTCACGCATTTCTAGGAAGGAGAAAAAGGTCTTGAAAAGAAACAGCTGACAGGGAAATCATTATGAGGGATTTTTATGCTCACAGGGTAGCCTTAAATGAGAATAATGTTGCTCAGGAAAATAACACTTGCAAAGTTATTTGGGCCTAAAGTTCCAAAGAAGCACCTCATGGGGTTTCCAGGAGTGCTGAATCAGGGCGGAAGAGGCAAAATATTTGCACAGGAGCTACACAGAGAAATAAGCACTTCTGGCTTGCAGCAAGGCCATGCCAGACCGCAGGAGAGGATTGGTCTCTCCACCAGCCCCTGCCTTGCCTTCCACCCCAGCAGCCACGCTGGTGGACAGGTAGACTACAGAGCAGTTGGTGAGGACTGGGAGCATCCTGCCTCCCTTGCTGCATGGGCTGAGTTATGGCTTAGCCCAGAGGCAGAGGCAGCTCATAATCCAGTCTGTCCAGGGACAGATAGAGGCTAAATATGCATAAAGGAGAGAAAGGGACAAATAGATTCATCTTCAGTGCTTGCCAAGCTTTTCTGGGAACAGCATGGAGCTGGGCAACCGCACAGAGCCCTGCTAATGACATACCACAGAGTAGGGATCATGTCAAACCTGCAGCAAACAGCACGGGAAGGATCTGTATCTGGGGGAACTCAGGGATGGAGAATGTGCAGTGGTTTTTCCTCTGCCTGCCTGAGTCTGCAAGATGTACTTGAGCCAGATTTTAAAGTCAAACATTAGAATCATCTAAGCTCAACCAGGATAGAACAAGACCTCAAAAATGTGGTGTTGACAACAGATATAACAAACTGCAGAGTCATTAGTAGTATTTGCTCCTCTTCTCTGACACCCTGAGAAGGGAGATGGCAGGAAGACAGGCAGGGGACTGCCCAGGCAGCATGAGCTGGAATGGTCCCTTTAAGCAGAGTTTCACGCCTGGTGCCAAATGCTGGATCCCAGTTTCCATTTATTTATTTATGCTTTTAATTCTCTCCTAGATGCTGGGAAACATATTTGCATTTCATTAAAATGTATTTTCCCCACTTAGTTCTGCATTCTCTTCTGGCAAAGGTTCCCTTTTTGTCATTTTCCCTGGGCTTGGAGCAGACTCAAGGCAATGCAGCTGCTTTGCTTTAACAGCCACTTGAACCTCAGGGTTGTGCCACTTGCTGTTCCTGAGTCAACAAGGCTCAGGCTGGCAGTGGCTCCCTGCTGCTCAATGGATCTTCAGCTACCACAAGCCATCATACCCTGAGAGGTAACAAAGAGCAACCACACCCATCCAGAGGTCCCAAGAGCACGGGCATTAATACAGGTCCAGGAGCTAGACCATTTCAAAAGGGGTTGAGGATGTGATTTAGCAGGCACTGGGCACACATCTGCAGACAGTACAGGGACCAGGAGAAGCTTTCCTCTCTGCTGGAAGTAGCTTGGCTTCCACAGCTGGATATTGGCATTGCTTCACTGTAGACAACTCCCAGTCCAACCTCAGATGCAACATCCAGGGAGATGCAAAGTCTTCAAGTCTCCCTTCCTACTGAGCATTGCCCCTGCATATACACACATCTCTCCAGCTCTGATGGGCCTTGGCCAAAGGAACAGCCTTTCTGCCACTGTGGAAATGACATTTCACAGAATCACAGAATTCCAGCATAGTGAGGTTTGGACAGGACCTCTGGAGGTCATCTCATCCAACCCCCCTGCTCCAACAGGGTCACCCAGAGCAGGGGACCCAGGATCACAGTGTCCAGGTGGGTTTGGAATCTCTCCAGAGAAGGAGACTCCACAATCTCTCTGGGCAGCCTGGGACAGGCTCTGACATCCTCCCAGAAAAGAATTTTTTCCTCCTGTTCAGATGGAACTTCCTGGCTTCCAGTTTGTGCTCATTTCCCCTTGTCCTGTCACTGGGCACCACTGAGAAGAGTCTGGCCCCATCCTCTTGACCCTGCCCTTTAGCTATTGATAAGCATTGAACAGGTTCCCTTTTCTCCAGCCTGAACAGCTCCAGGGCTCTCAGCCTTTCCTCAGCATAGAGATGCTCCAGTCCCCTCAGCATCTTCATAGTCTCTACTGGACTGTCTCCAGTAGTTCCTTGTCTCTCTTGATCTGGGGAGCCCAGAACTGGACACAATACTCCAGAGGTGGCCTCACCAGGGCAGATCAGAGGGAGAGGAGAACCTGCTGGTCACACTCTTCTTACTGCATCCCCAGGAGACTGTTGGCCTCCTTGTCTACAAGAGCACACTGCTGGCTCAAGGTGAACTTGTCCACCAGGGCTCCTAGGTCCTTCCCTCTGGATCTTTCCAGCAGGTCAATCCCTAACCTGTACTGGTGCAGGGGGTTAATCCTCCCCAGGACTCTCTTTCCTTTCTTAATAACGCACCATGTCACCTTCCTCCCATCCCATCCATACATGGCAAGTGTTACGAGTTTACTTCTCGTCACTCCCCCTAATCCTGTCATTCTGTCCCCTGCATGCTGGTGTCCAGCTCCTTCCTCCACCTGAATGTCACATTAACACCTCTTCTTCCTCCCACAAGAATATATGTCCCTCTCCCTGACTGTCTCTTAGTGCTCTGTACACTGACTTTTCCTGTCAAGTAGGTTCAAAGCTGTCCTGAGTCTTCTTACAGACTTGCTCCTGGCCACCAAAAAAATGACCTTCTCTATGGAAGAGACACTTTCACTGGGCGTCTCGCTCAATTGCGTCTCAGCTCAAGTAAGATCCATATTTAATTATAAGAGGTGTTATTAAAGCACTGTGCCTTCCTCAGCTGAGATGTCCTGTTCTGCATTGCTCATCCAACTGTAAGAGAGGCTTGCTGAGGTACCTTGGTACCAAGATAGTGAAAGCGGCCTCCATGGATTGGAGTGGGAGCAGGTCTATCTAATGATTTGTTGCATTTTAACATCTATAAGATGTTGAAAGAAATCTCCACCCCCACAACCACTTTTTCTTCCAGAGGTACCTTTAAGATCATCAGATGAAAAGCACTAGAAATGGAAAGCATCATTAATATTTAAGTCAGATTTGCAGAAAGATAAATTTAAGCATTGTAGAAATTAACTGGATAAAGATAACCATTTCCTGCAGTAAAGAGCTTAAACTAATTCAAATACTTTTTTTGCAGAAACAGTCTCCCTTATCCCTGTATCCCCACAAGTTTACTCCCGCAGAAAAACAGATAGTGCTTCTGAAGTCATGACACCAGTGTAACAGAGAGCAGATTTTGGCTGCTCTGGGCATCACAAAGCACATCTGGGTCAAAGTCCCAGCTGTGTCTGTTTGGATACCACACTGTGACTTTAGTATAGTTTGGTTTCACTACACCCTGTCAGAGACCAGCACCATGCTTGCAGAGCCCCCAAACTGCCTCTTCTCTCTGCAGAAAAGGGGCCAGGGGTGGATGTGGATCCCAGCCCCAGACAGCTCCAGCAAGCTGGCCACCAGCGAAGCTCTCAGCTAGTGCCTTTGCCCAGGAGGGAGCTGTGGCTGGGAGGTGACTGCCAAGTCCCCTGGGACCCAGCAGGGAGGCAGCTCCATCAGAGATGTCACCAACTCCACCACAGGAATGCAAATAAATCCCCTCTTTTCTTCTTGGTAATTTGTTTCTGTGCAGAATAAATTGAATATGTAATTTCATTTTCTCTCTCGGAGCATTAACAACCTTGGAATTGTTCGGATTCACAATGAAGACAACAAACAAGTAATTACCGACAAACTGATATCGCTATTGAGAAGAGAATGCAATTGATTTTAATTCTCGTCAGCCCTGTTTACTCTCCCATTGCATTAGGCATAATAAAGTGTTACAGTAGATTATGTTCTGTTGCAAAGTAGTTCTTATCAGGCACCACAAACTGCCTCCTTATTAGAGAACATGCCTACACCATTACACTCTTCACCCAGCAGCCTCTGAGAAGGGCTGCTCTGCCTGCAGCATGGCTGCTGACCCACAGCAGGGGCTTACAGGGGATTTGCCCCTGGATGGGAGATGAGAAATGCAATGCCCATGGCTCTCCCAGGGTCAGCAGCCCCCAGCCAAGGCTGCTCCTCCTCTAGGGACACTTTCTTGTGCATTACTTGGAAGTGTTCCCTCATAAGTCAGGCTGTTCACTGCCTTTCCAACATCCAGAAGCTTCGCAGCACAGTGAAGGAAGATGCAGAACCACTGTGCACAGTCACTAGGACCTTTGAGGAAAAGTTTGGCCCGGGCTTTATTTTCAGTGATTTCATAAAGTGATTGCCACAAGATTGTTGGACTGCAATTAATTAGATGAAATTAATTGTGATGTGAAATTTATGTACAAAATGCTGCTTATGGTGCATCCTTCAAAAGACAGGATATACGGATCCTGGGGTTTTTTTGCCAGCAGAGGCTTGTCTCCCTAGGAAGACAGGACTCCTAATTTTGATCCTAGCCTTAGTCACTGTTTGGAAAGGTGACCTCCCTCTCTCTGTGCCTTGCTACTTATATGTCTTGAAAAGAAGCAGAAATTTTTCCCTCTCTCTCCAGAGTTATGAAAATCTGATCAACATTTCCATGGTCACTTTGTACTGTCCCTGGTTTCCAGGAAGTGCAGAGGAATGTGGTGAGCACAGCTTTCCAGTTTGGGAAGGATGATCTGATGGGTAGGCACAGATTATTTCCATGTTTGTGAAAGAATCACAGAAACATGGAAGTGTTGGTGTGCAGGGACCATTGGAGGCCTCCAGTTCAGCATCATCCTCTGAGCAGGGTGGTCATCAGCATCAGGTCAAGTCAGCCATGGATCTGGAAAACTCCAAAGGATGGAAAGAGATTACACTGACTTTCTGGGTAAACCCTTCTCGCCCTTAATCACTGTCACAGTGAAGACATTCCCGGGCTGCAATTTGTAACCACCACCTTCTGTCCCTTCCTTGTGCCCCTCTGTCCTCACTCTAACCACCCGCTGAGCAGCATGGTACTGCTGTTAGATCTCCCCTCAGCCTCCTCTTCACCAGGGTGGCATGAAGCTCCCTCCCTGTCCAAGCAATTTGCTGCCAAAGGGGAGCTTGACATCATAAATCACAATGTCCCAATGAAACCGCCACAGGCAAATTGGCACAAAGTCCCCAGCAGGGACCTGGCCCCTAGCCCCGAATCAGGAGCTGAGAAGTTAAGGAGGTGAGGTTTCCCCCATGCCCACACCCTGTCTCCTCCCATCTCCCTGGTTCTCTGAGCAGACAGCCAGGCTTGCAGGGCTGGGGAGGATGCGATACACATTCCAGAAGCTCGGGGATGCTCAAGAGTTTACTTCATGCATCTTCGGAGAGGTTTATGTTCCTTCCTCATAAACTCACCAAGGACACGTCTCCAAGACAGATGTTAGAAATGATTCCTGCCTCTGTTTTCATTGCCTCAGCACAATTTCTGGGGTTGTCTCCCTAAGAAGTTGATGTAAGAAATTCTTGGAATACCTTTAAAATGGGGCTTTTTCCATGTTCATGCTGTTTTCTGAGATCTGCCTTCACTTCTGTCGGATCTTAACTGATAGTTCATGTTCTGGGTTAAATTAGGCCCTGGTGTTACATGCAAAGTCCACTAGCTCTTAAAATAATCTTTCTGAGCATAGTTAATTATTAAAGAAAGTCTAAATTGTGAACAATTGTTAAAGGAGGAATTGTCTCATCTTAATTATCTTTGCAGAAGTTTCTCTTGTCTTTCTGAGCTTGGTAAGAAAGTTCCTTAAGCACTGTTAGATAACTGAGTAATTCCCTAATTAATATAACTAACGTTTATACATAGATGACTCCTGATTTTAGTAAGCAATTGCAGCATTAAGTAGCAGCATTGATAAACTCACCTGTTAAGTATCTCTTTCAAGGGACACAGGTATACTGGTTTTATTATACAGATATTCATCTTCATTACAAAATGCTCCCAAACTAACCTCGTTGAAGATATTTCTCATTTGTTAAAAAACATAGGTTGCCACACTGAGGAAAAGACATTATCATCTAATTAAGCACCAAAATTATCCAATGGAATCACTTGGTATCTCCTTGAAAATGTTTTATGCCCTTAAATTTCCAAAGAAGTTGAAAAGTGAAGAGCACAAGGTGTTACCAAGAAATAAATCCTCCTCAGACAGAATCTGCGGTCCTTGATGATCACATTTAGATGAAAGCATTGCATTGGTATTTTAGTGCAAAGGCAACTCTTCCTACAGAGCTCAGAAGTTCTGAACCAAGTGCTTCATTTCATCCCGTCTCTTGCAAGCAGGGATACTTTCAAAAACTTAACTCTTGCAGGGTCTGTCACATAGCAGAGTATTCTCCACTTCAGCAGGTGCTTTATATCAGATTGCTGTGGCCTCTTTATAGGTGAGATGATGCTGGCCAAGTTTGACCAAGTATTCCCAAGTTGCAGGCCAATGATTTCTGTGATTTTATAACAGTTATTTTAAAAAGGTCAATCCACCGCTCTTTAGGCAACACAATGCCAGTGCCTACCCTGACAGGCTTCAGTCACTGGTATGAAAGGAATCCTGCAGAAGGAAGCCTCTGAGGTGTGCAGAGCCTTCAGCCCGACTCCTGGACCAGCAGGCAGTGAGGGAGGTCTGGTAGAATAACCAAAAATCCTCCTGAAATGGCTTTCCTGGACTGAACGTTTCAGTCATCCAAACAACCAGCCAAACACATAACTGCTGCCAGAGAATCTTGGGTCCATTTGAATGGTTGAGTCAGCAAAGGTAAACCAGGTCATAACATCACTATCAGGCACTAGCAAAATGCATCATAACAATTGCAGCACAGCAGGCTCCAAGCTGGGTCAAGGGGGCAGGAAGAGTCCCACCCCCCAGCTTCTAGTTGCTGCAGCACCCCAAAGCCAGAAGAAGGGCACATCCACCCAGGCTGGGAGACCTGTCCCCTGAGGAGCCTTCTCCTGTTTCTACCTCCCAGTCCCTGGGCCATGCTGTGGACTCAACGAACCCTTGGGTGTCCGCAGTCCGCCCAGGCTGCCTGCACCCACCCAGGGCTAAGCTGTCTTAACAGTCACTGTGGAGAGAGTGGCCTGTCTGAAGGGTAACCCATCTTACCTACCTCCCACATCTGCCATAGGATGGAACACACCATCCCAAAAGGAGTCTGCCTCCTTCCAGTGACCACAAAGGACTCCTGAACAGTGGACTTAGACTTTGATTCCTATCTTTTCAGGTGCTAAATTTAGGTGGATGGACCCCACTCTCTGTATGTTCCATATATGAAATGTTTAAAAAACACACACTTTTTAAGCAATTAAATAAAAATTAAATTTTGATGCATATCCCTATGGTGCAATTATCTTATAATTTAATAAATTAAAAACCATTACAAAATTCACAATACAGCCAAGAACCTGAAGAGTCAGTGAGAGCTCTTGTAGTGCAAGTGAAGGAAGGAGACTCCCAGGAAGTGGGCTGGGAACACCAAGTTTTCATAATATTGCCCAGAGCAGGCAAAGCCAGCGATGTTTATCAATAAAGCGAGCAGGTTCCTCTGCAGAAGAGTGTAGATACCCAGGGATGACTTCTACTTGTTCTCACATTTTGAAAGGCACGGTAACCAGAAACATATTCACAAACAATATAGCAGTTGTTTGATAGATGCGTTTGAATCGCAGACCAAGTTTAGACGGATTTTTCCCTGTATCCGGTTAATTTCAAGACCATTGAACAACACTAGTTTAATGTATTTTGATTGAATTTTAATTTGTATTCAAGTGAGCTTGACACAAATCGTCAATTAAAAATGCTTAATTTAATGTGAATATAATTTGCAAACTGAAAATCCTAGTAGATGCCTGTTAAGCTATATTACTGCTTAAATAAATACACATAACAAAATTATTTCATTCTTGGTAGTACTATGAAGTGCAAGGCTGCATGATGGGATTTTTTTAACATACCCTAAAAGTTATTGACCTGGGGGGGGGCATAATAATAATAATAATAATAATAATAATAATAATAGTAATAATAATAATAAATAATAATAATAAGTAGTAGTAGTAGTAGTTGTATTGAAGACAACAGCCTCCAATCCTCACTGCAAATGAAATTCTTCATGTCTTCTGTGTAGAGGCAACTGGCTCACAAGGATGCTAGGACACACTGTTTCATCTGAGCATCTTCAGTTCACAAGGAATTTCTCCTTCCCTCATAAATTTCTTCTTCTCCTGTTTGGCTCATCTTCTCAATCTACACCTCAGCCCCCAGTGTGGCAAGGGAAGGAGGTGAAAGTAGAGAAGTGCACACAAAGTGACACAATAGACTAAAGGTTGGTGAGAGAAAAGCATGTTGGAGAAGCTGGGGTGCCAGCGCAGCTGATACTCCCTGGTAATGTGGCAGATAACTGGAAGAAATTCAAGGAAGAGTTTGTCTTTTCATGAAAATTAGTGGAGATACTTGAACAAAACACAGTTTTGTTAGTTGAAGAGAAACAGCATGAAGGAGAAGTGTCATGTGAGCAAGTGGGAAGATGGAGAAGAGCAGACTCTAGAGAAAGCCCCAGTTTTGTGGAGTTCTGAATTTGAGACAATTACAGTGGGGATCCAACCCTAGAGAACTGGATCCTCACTTAGATTTAACAGAATGGCAACAGTTTCCTTGTTGCAAAATAGTGTCAGGTCACCTTAAGGACTTTGGGGGGGGAAGATGATGAAGCTGCAGGTGACCAAGTTATCAAAATGCAAAGAGTGTGCAGAGGAAAAGCAAAAGAGTATATTCCAAGGACAGGACAACACCTAACAACCAGAGAAGCCTGTGAGAAGCTGAAGAGAGGACTGTATTTTTTTTTTCAAAAAAGAACTTCATAGTGCCAGCTTTTGGACAGAGGCATAATACCTGCAAAAAAAATGCAGTCGTTTTGCAAAAGCCTGAAGGAATGAAAATACCAAAGCAGAAGGAAATCACAAAGGAGAACGGAAGGAGCAAAATTATCTGCAGAAACCTTTCAAGCTGTAAGTGGATGCAATCATCAGGCCATCATGCTGAACAGGAGTTAAATCTTTATTTTTCATTTCAGCACCAACCAGGAGTATGAGGCTTCCCACTGCATCTTAAAATGCAAAACCCATGGATGAGAAAGCCTGGTCAGAGTGAAGAGATCTAAAATTCAGATCAGACAATGAGAAAATAATTTCTACTGTGGGACTCTATGAGCTGGCTTAGAGGTGAAAAATAAATCTCATCAGGATAATTTGGTAATTGTTTTGGGAAGCGGAATACTCATTTCAGGGATGAGAACGTTTCCTCTACAGAGAGTGGGATTCATGTCACCTTGCTGTAGAAAACAACATCTGAGCTAGTCACTCTCAACTCACTTGACAACCAGGGGAGAGAACAGACACTTCTGGAGCATGATTCATCTGCCCCACCGTAGACGCCTACCTAAAGATGAGATGAATGTACATTAAAATACCTTGAGCTTCTGTCAACTATAAAGGGAATCTGGACTAGCTCAGAAGTAAATATTTGCATTGAAGACATCTAAATCTGTTGGATGAAGCCTGCCCTGGGTCTTTCAGACAGAAATTATGCTGCTACGGACATAACCTCACAAAGCAAGAAAGAAAACAGGGAGATGAAGAGAAGGCAGAACTAAAGAAAAATAATATCTTGATAAAGGAGAAGTTGAATTCCTGGGAAGGAGACATATACTACAAAGGAAATACAAAACAATTTCTGATACTGCCACAAACCAGGTGGAAAGAAAAGGTGGAACTAACTCCAGACTGTGAAATCATACAAGTTAATAGGCTTTGGAAGAATCAGCTCTGTGGTTAGCCCAAGTGGTTTGGTTACGGGAACAAAAATCAGAGTGGTATATATTATTAGGATATGTGATTGCTAAATATGTCATTTAGTGCATACAGGAGGTACCTGTGGGACAGCTGATGCTAAACATGGCAGTGACAGGCAGCAGATAGCATTCAGCTGTTACGGGTGTTCGGCAGAAACTTGGTGTGAAGCCTCCCACGCTGAGCCCAGGGTAATGTGGTCTAATGGCTGGTGGGGAAAAAAGGAGCATCTTCTTCAAAAAGACCTTCGAGAGGTTTGCAGAGTCTAGTTTGGCATTATCAGATTATGGAACAACACCCTTGAAACTGGGACTGATAACCTACT
Organism: Actenoides lindsayi; assembly: GCA_025331215.1. Taxonomy (NCBI): domain Eukaryota; kingdom Metazoa; phylum Chordata; class Aves; order Coraciiformes; family Alcedinidae; genus Actenoides; species Actenoides lindsayi. The sequence continues at coordinate 15,965 of WTSP01014466.1, read as the reverse complement.
AAAAAATCATACGTTTGGAAACACTGATGGCAGATACACAGACAAGGTGTGTTCTTGTGAGTGCCACGAGAAAGAAAACATTCTATGTTAAAAGGCCTCTTCAGATGAAGTTTCTTCAGCCCTGAGACGGTGACAAATGCAGTGTCAAAGTGGAAGCAGAAAAAGCACTTGCATAAAGTTACTGCATACTCCTACCTAAAGGAGACCAATCCTACCCCAGATCCTAAAGCAGGGCTCACATACCAGTGTCATCTTTAGTGTCTTCAGCAGAAGGAACAGACAAAAAACTTTGCATGAGATACACCATATATAAATTCAAGGTCTCACACAGAGGTCCCCTCTGCAAGACCAACCATTAAGGAAGATGACCATGGACGGACTGAACCCTCTTTAAAATGCCTTGGCCTACCCCTGTTTGCTGACCCTCAAGCAAAGGCAAGGGTCCTGATTTCCAGGACAAACAAATGATTTCTAGTAAAGCCACTGCATGTGCCACTAACCCCCAGCTGCTCTAGCTCATGGAGAAGTGGGACTGACCATCACTGCTGCTCACAGATTGGACTGGGGTGCACTTCCGTCCAGCAGGAATGAATGTGAATAATCACTTTCATTTACCCAGCTGTGGAATATATTCTGCCTCTTCCCTTTCTTGTTCTGACACAATTCTGGCATATAGTCATCATGAGGAAGGAATAGAAAATTGACATTATTTGCCCAGTGTTTCAAGAAATCATGTGCCCAAGACAGGAAGGGAACCAGACACCTCTTTTCTTGTCCAGTCTTACAGTTATGTCCCTACAGAACCTGAAATAAAAACCTTGGAAAACACAGTAAATCTCGTCTCCTTTGGAACCCCATGAGAACTTTATCCTTGTGGTGAGACTCTTCCATCAACATCACAGAATCCCAGACTGGTAGAGGTTGGAAGGGACCTCTGGAGATCATCTGGTCCAACCCCCCTGCTCCAGCAGGGTCACCCAGAGCAGAGGGCCCA